>CABHPQ010171343.1:30030-49385 GCA_902168405.1 Peromyscus aztecus | reverse complement strand
TCAGAGAGCAGCTTTAGGAAAACCTTTGGTTAACCTATGTCATCGGCCCCCCACTCTCATTGGCCGGCTCTCTCTCTGATCTGGTACCTACTTCTTTTGGTTGCCCGAACTCCACGCCACTTTACAGAGTAGTAACACTTGACCTGTGCAAGTTCTGTTTCTTTTTGCTTGGCTCTTGAACGTTACCTTTTCTTGACTCCCTTCTTTTACTTTGAATCCTTAGGTGTAAAGTGGTTTTCTCTTTCCCAACTTGTAATCCGGTCCGGTGTGTTGAATCGAATTGATTAAGGCTTGATTGAGTTAGGCTTACTTAGTAGCTCCATTGCTTAGGGAGATGTGGAAGATGCGAAAGCCTTGGTTCATGGTCTCGGAGTTGTGTCAATTGAGATATAATGCAAGTTAGGAAGTTTTAGTAAGTAGGTGCATCGTTCTGATCTCAGGTATCTACTCATAATAAGGACAACTTGGATTCCTCTCAGAGTTCTGGAATGACATCAACCTGTGTATTACGGAATTTAAACAGCTTTACTCATTTGGAGTGTAAATACAGTGCTGGAGGTTTAGCTTGGGTAGAGTGGTTGTTTTGTATACTTGAAGTCCTTGGTTCAATTCCCCGGTATTGGGGATAAAATAAGACTGTGGAGGTGGAGAGATGGCTTATTGGGGTTCAGGCTCCTTCAAAGGACCACAGCATCATTTGTTCCCAACACCCACATCAGGTGGTTGAACCACCTGTAACTCCAGCTTCAGGGTATGCAAAGCCTTCTCAATATTATGGACATCTGCTTATTAGTACACATAACACACACTTAAACTTGAACACAAATAATCCACTTTGAAAGTTGTAGGAAATCTAGTAGAGTGTATTGTATCTAGGGTATTTCTATTTCTTTTTGTAGGGCTGGAGATGTAATTGTTCTGCATGTTTGAGTGTTTTTGCTTGTGTGTGTGGGTGTGTGTGTACATACCACCATTCTGCCTGGTGCTCATGGAATAGAGTTAAAAAGGTTTTGAGTTTTTTTTGTTGTTGTTGTCCTGGAACTCAATGTAAACCAGGCTAATCTCAAACTCACAAATCTGCCTACCTCTGACTCCTGAGTTCTGGGATCAAAGGCGTGTGCCATCACACCTGGCTCTAAAAAGGGGTTTCAACTGCTCTATGGGTGCTGAGAACTCAACCCTTAACTCCTGAGCCGTCTCTCTAGTAGTAGTTCTCTTTGTTTTTTAAGTCTCTCACTAGGTTGTCCATACTGGTCTGTGTGTGTGTTAAGGGTGTGTCACTCTGTACATGCTTGCCTGGGACTTAGTTTTGCTACTAAGTACTGTGACTATGAAATTATGGAAATTATGGGAATGATGGAACTATAGGCATGTGCCATTCTGTTGGTGCTGCAGCTCTTACCCAGAAACTTGTGCAAACACTGAGTTACACGTGCTACACTCCCATCTGGTAATTGTGGGTGTGAAGTGATGTAGTGTATAGTGTCTGTTTATTGCTTCCTGCTCTGAACCCTCCGGATGATAGGCAAACACTCTACTGCAAAGGCATTCCCCCAATCCCCTTTCCAGGTTTTGGTTTGCATTTACCTAATTAATGAGTTGAGGATCTTTTCAGGTTCACATTGGCCATTTTATTTTTTATTTATTTTTAATTTTTTTTTTTTTTTTTTTTGGTTTTTCGAGACAGGGTTTCTCTGTGTAGCTTTGCGCCTTTCCTGGATCTTGCTCTGTAGACCAGGCTGGCCTCAAACTCACAAAGATCCACCTGGCTCTGCATCCCGAGTGTTGGGATTAAAGGTGTGCGCTACCACCACCTGGCTTCCTTTTTCTTTCTTTCCTTTTTTTTGGGGGGTGGGTGGGTGGGTTTTGACTTGGCAGTAGGATTGGAGGCAGGGTTTCTCTGTGACAGTTCTGTCTGGAACTTGTTTTTTTGTAGACCAGGCTGACCTTGGAACTCTTAGAAACCCTTTTGCCTCTGCCTCCTGAGTGCTGGGATTAAAGGCATGCACCACCACGCCCAGCTTCTTTCTGTTTTTGTTTTTGAGACAAGGTCTGATTATGTAGTCTCTGCCTCTGCCTTCTCAGTTCTGGGATCAAAGACATTTGCCCCCATGGCCCACACCATTTTTTCAGTAGATGGACCTGTAGATTGTTTCTTTTTGTAATAAATTGTGTGTGCACTTGTTCACTGTATCTCAGAGGTAAATTTTGTCGTGAGGCAATTGTCTTTAACATTTTGAGGATAAATTTTTTTCTCTGTTTTACAAGCAGTGTAGGAAGATTCTGATTTCTTCATTTTTTTTACATTTGTCTGCTTTTTGTGGTTTGATTTGCATTTCTCTGATTACTAACTGGAATATCTTTTTTGTTTTGTTTTCTGAGACAAGGTTTTTCTCTGTAGCCCTGGCTGTCCTGGAACTCATTCTGTAGACCAGGCTGGCTTCAAACTAACAGATCCACCTGCCTCTGCCTCCCTAGTGCTGGGGGACTAAAGGCCTGCCACACCACTGCCTGGCTCATATATATATATATTTTTAGAGGAATTATTTTTAGGGTTTTGTTTTGGACAGAGTTTCATATAGCTAATGTTGGTCTCTGACTCTGGCCATGACGACCTTGAACTTTTTCTCCTCCTGCTTCCACCTCCCCAGCTTGTATCCTATCTATGAGGTCCTGGGGTTCATACCACTTCATCTTCACTCTCCCCACGTTTTTTTTTTTTGAGACAGGGTCTCACTACCTAGACCAGGAAGATGGATCACTACCTAGAGATCCATCCTCCTGCCTCTGTCTCCAAGGAGTAAAGGCATGTGCCATCACACCCTGCCTCCAGGACTTTTTGTATCACAGAGTAAGAACAATGGTACTAAGTACTTGGATTCCCCTGGGTGTGGATGGATGGGTGGCTGTGGGTGAGTGAAGGTCTGAGAACAGCTTGGAGTTTGTTCTGCTGTCATGTGGGCTCTGAGGATCAGCCACTGAGCCATCTTTCCAGCCACCTTGTCTTTGGTTTGGGTTTTTTCAGACTGTGTAGCTCAAACTGTCCTTGAAATTAGAGTGTTTCTCCCTTTGCCTCCAGGCAAATCCCTACTGCCTACTTTTGATATGAACTTCTCACATGTATCCCTGTATGTCCTGGAACTTGGTGTGTAGACCAGGCTGACTGGTGCTAAGATTAAAGACATTTACCACTGCACCACACTATTGCTGGTTTAGGAGGTTTTGTGTTGCAAATCCGTGTCTTGTCCTGCTTGATTGTTACCTGTCTGTCCAGCATGTCTACTCTTAAGAGACTAACCCTTCCAGGCTGCTGAGGGACATAGACAGTCAAAGTGCTGTCTGATCCCAGGCCACTGCTCACCATTGGGAGTTTGGTTTTTTGAGACAGTCTCATTGTGTAGCCCAGCTTGACCTTGAGATTCTCCTGCCTCAGCCTTTTTTGGAGTTGGGATTATGACTCTACCACCTTGCTCTGGTCCCCCTCTCCCCCACAAGGATTTCTTTGTATAACAGCCCTGGCTGTCCTAGAACTCACTCTGTAGACCAGGCTGGCCTCTAACTCTCAGATCTGCCTGCTTCTGCCTCCCGAGTGCTGGAATTACAGGTATGCACCACCACCACTGGCAAAGTACATTTTTATTTTTAATTGTGAGCCTAGCCTTAAACGCTGAGCCATCTCTCCAGCCCTCCAAGTACATTCTTTAAAAGAAAATTAGGACCAGGTGTGGTTATGCATGCCTTTAATCCCAGCTCTCGGGAGGCAGAGGCAGGCCTGGTCTACAATGTGAGTTCCAGGACAGCCAGGGCTACACAGAGAAACCCTGTCTCAAAAACAAAAAGCAAAAAACAAAAAAAAAAAGTTGAGGCTGGAGATTTGGCTCAGTTGGTAGAGTGCTTGCTAGAATGTAGGAGCCCCGAGTTCTATCCCCACTGCAAAAACAGGTTGTTTGTCTATAATCCAAACACATGGGAGGCAGAGGCAAGATTGTTGTTATAAATGTAAGATCAGGTGGGGCAGGCCTGCAGAGGCTACAGAGTGAGACCTTGTGTTTTTGTTTTGTTTTTTCGAGACAGGGTTTCTCTGTAGTTTTGGAGCATGTCCTGGAACTCACTTAGTAGACCAGGCTGGCCTTGAACTTACAGAGAGATCCATCTGCCTCTGCCTCCTGAGTGTTGGGGTTAAAGGCATGTGCCACCACGACCTGGCTAGCCTGGCTTCTTAGCCTTATCTTTCCACTTGCTGTCCTCTGCCTGGAATGCTTTGTCTTCCTGCAGTGAGTCCATTCTACCTTCCCTTGCAGACTCCCAGCGGGCAACACTTTCCCCTCCGGTGAGGTTTCTTCTGCTACAGTGCATCTGTTACCATAGCACTTGTTTATCTAAAGTTTCGTATTTACCGGTTTGTCATACCTGTTCTGAGCCATTTTTAATGACTGGGACTTTGAATGTCTCTCATGTGAGTTATCTCTGGTCTATCATTGTTAGTTGTACCTCTCTGTGTTTGGCAGAATACGTGTATCTGTAAAGTCAGTGGCTTTGCCGCAGTGTCGGGATTTGTTCATATGTAATCACACCCCTTTTACTGGGAGACATTGTGACAGATCTGAAGGCCAGAAGCTGCCAACATAGCTGTCAGGAGTATCACTCTGTATAAACCACCCAAACAGATCTTCCCCAGCACACGGCTCTTAACCCAGTGCCACTTCCATAGCTGTCACCAGTGGGGTCTGAAAGGAAAAAAAATCTGAATAAAGGGCACATGAGGTGGCTTAGCAGGTAAAGGTTCCTGCTGCCAAGACTGATCTGAGTTCCAGGTTGGAGATCCACATTATGGTAGAGGGAGGGAACAGACCTTGCAAATGGTCCTCTTCATAACATGTACACAAAATTCAAAAATGAAGCCAGGCAGTGGTGGCATGCAAACCTTTAATCTTAGTACTCGGGAGGAAGAAGCAGGTGGACCTCTGATCTTGAGGCCAGCCTGGTCTACAGAGCAAGTTCCACGACAGCCAGGACTTCACAGAGAAACCCTGTTTAGAAAACCAAAAAAAAAAAAAAAAGGAAAAGAAAAGAAAGGCATGTGCCACCATGCCTAGCCCCCTTTGCTTTGCAAGAAATGAAATTAACCAAAGAGTTCTTTTTGAGGTGGGCATGGTGTTACATGCCTGTTAATGTCTGCACTTGGGAGACTAAAACCATGGTCCATCTTGGTAAAGTGAGTATCAGTATAGAGACTGACTCAAAAAACAAAAACAAAAACAAAAAACAAAAAGTAATTGTGTTTTTAAGGCTTGTGTGTGCTCTTCTGCTTGTACATAGGCTTAGTTTTACAGTCTCTCACTTCCAAAATGCACTGGCATTGAACCCCAGTCTGGTCTCACGAGCTCTTAGAAACCCCTTCAACTGCTCAAGGCTGGGATTGCAAGTGTGCCAGCCAACACACCAGTCTTTGATTGTCATTGCTAACTTAAACATCAGTTCCTTAGGAAAGTCTAAAAGTTCTTAAAGTGATAAAAGTGCAAGTACTAGAAAGTGGTGCTGGTTTGTCCTCTAGCTGAGCAGGTTCCCAATGGGAGTGAGTTGGTTAGCTGAGCATTTCCTGTTTGATTTTGAAACTCCTCTTCAGCCACCGGAGTGCTGCTGAGACAACATTTTCTCTAGAGTGATCGATCAGTTTCAGCAGTCTTATATACCTCAGAGAAGGGAACTGCTGGTTCCCTTCTCTAAGGTATTGTTACTAGCTGCCCACCTTTAGGATACTTTTCTTGACTGTGAGCTGTTTTGAACACTATTTTCTAAGAATTCAGGATCACTAAATGTGCATCGCTGTTTTGCTTACATGTCTGTCTGAGTGTCAGATCCATTAGAACCGGAATTAGACAGTTGTGAGCTATGTGGGTGCTGGGAATTGAACCCAGGTTCCTCTGGAAGAGCAGCCAGTGCTGTTAACCACTGAGCCATCTCTCCAACTTAATTTCACTTCTCGTTTCAACTTGTTTGGATTTAATGCAGAATGTGGTGCATCCTATGTGTTCTGTTGGATGGGGTAAGTATGGGGGCTGTTAATAGCACTTAAACGTCTTCCAGGGTTTGTGATTTGATTGTTGTATACCTCCGTTAATCTTTTTTGTAATAGAACTTTGAGCTTTTGTTTTTGAGACAAGGTCTCATCTATATACCCTCAGGCTGTCCTAGAGCTCACTTAGGTAGACTGGTCTCAAACTCACAGACTGCTGGGATTAAAGGCATGTGCCACCACACCTGGATAGAATTTTTTTGGGTTTTTTTTTTTAATTTATTTATTTGTGCTTTATGTACATTGGCATTTTGCCTGCATGCATGTCTATGTGAGGGTGTCAGATCCCCTGGAACAGGAGTTACAGACAGTTGTGAACTGCATTGTGGGTGCTGGGAATTGAACCCCAGTCCCCTGGAAGAGCAGCCGTTGATCTTAACTGCTGAGTCATATCTCCAACCCCATTTAGTGTTTTTTTTTGTTTTTGTTTTTGTTTTTTTTTTAAATAAAGTGCTGTCTAATGCTGTGATTTTTGAATAAGATTCAGTTTAGAAGTCAGTGTGATGGCACATGCTTTTAATCCTAGCATTCAGAGGCAAGTGGAGTCTATGAATTCCAGGCCAGCCTGGTCTACCTATTTATGTAGAGAGATCTGTCAAAAAAAAGAAAAAAAGAAAAAAAAAAAAAAGAAAAAGAAAAAAAGAGGTAATAAGTTCTGCTTCTGTTGGGTGCTGGGTTCCTGTCTGTAGCTGTGGTGAGAGGCTGTTAACCCCATCTCAGTAACACAAGGACTCAAGTGTACAGAGTTCCAGGACAGCCAGGGCTGCATTGAAAACCTTATCTTGCTGGGGGTGGTGTTGAGGGGCGGAAGGGAAGATAGATAGACAGATAAATGAATAAATGAATAGGTGAGTAAGTAATTAAATGAATGAATAAAAACTCAATTCTCTTCCTTTTCACTTCCTGTGAATATTTTTAATTAAACTGTAATTCTTCCTTTTTTTTCCCCTTCTTCTAGAAGAAACTGCAGAGGAAATCCGAATTGCTTAGTTGGGATTGGTGAGCATATCTGGTTAGGAGAAATAGATGAGAATAGTTTTCATAACATTGACGATCCCAACTGTGAGAGGAGGAAGAAGGTGAGTAGTTGTGGCTGGTAGGCCTTGTTTATTGTTGTTCAGGTCCTGTGTTTAGAAACCTGTTATAGTGGACATACATGTGCTGCAGTAGTGGGAGGGGCCTGCATCCAATCCCCTGAATCCCTCCCTGCTCTAAAAAAGAAGTGGAAAGAAAAGAAAAAAAATCACCACAGACTGTCAACTATTTCAGTAACCTAAGAAGATGTTAGAATAAAACCCATGGCCTTGTGCATTTGAATTCTTCCTTTTTAATTTGGGAACGGCTAGTTAAGCCATAATCGTCACATTATAATTGTATGAAACTATTTATTTGTGCTGGGGATCAAACCCAGGGTCAAGCACATGCTAGGCAAGCCATTTGAACTGAACTACATCCCCAGCCCCCAACATTATGCTTTAACAACAGGTGATCATGCGGGGCAGTGGTGGCTCATGCCTTTAATCCTAGCACTTGGGAGGTAGAGGCAGGCAAATCTCTGAGTTTGAGGCCAGCCTGATCTACAGCGTGAGTTCCAGGACAGCCAAGACTATGCAGAGAAACCCTGTCTCAAAAACAGAACAAAAACAGGCAACCACACAGTACAGCAAGCCCTTAGACAGTGGACTTGATTTGCATTCTGATTCTGTGTTGCTTTAACAGAGAGCATGTTTCGTTTAGAACTTAGAATGTCTTTAAAGGAGAGGTGCAATTTACCATGATGGTTTCTCTGCTTTCCAAAGCATCTGTCTTCTGTAATTGTATGCGCGCGCGCGCACACACACACACACACACATATTAACACACATTTAAAAATATGCGTTAATATTTCTAACAAACCCATCATGCATCAGTGAACTCTGTTGTATTGATATTTTCCCAGTTAAAAGGGATATTTGTTTTTAAGTTCAAGATCTTTGAAATAATAGAAGGGGCCTTCCTTTCTGTCTCCCAGCTCTTCTAGAAGTCTCATTTTGACTTTGTACTAAGTGCTGGCATTTAGAAGTATAATGAAAAGCCTAAGCACACATGCTTCAGAACAGCTGTTGTAATTATAGGTTTAGGAGACTGGAGAGGACAGTAGTGCTAGAGAGGAACAGTTTGCTGTCTGAGGCCTCTTCCATGTGGTCAGCCGCAATGCAGTGGTGGTCAAGCAGAAAAGGCTCCCATCCAGGTTCTGCCCCACCTGCAGCTAAGGGGGTTGAGATGATCGTTCATGCCAAACCAACTGGGACAGGCTTCAAAATCTTCAGTCTGTAAAGTTATGAATAATGCTCCTTATAAATCTTTAGTTTCGTGGAGCCTAATGTTGCTGTATAACTCTGGTGTTTCTGTAGAATTCGTTTGTGGGCCTGACTAACCTGGGAGCCACCTGTTATGTCAACACCTTTCTCCAGGTGTGGTTTCTCAACTTAGAGCTTCGACAGGCGCTGTACTTGTGCCCAAGCACCTGCAGTGACTACACAATGGGAGACGGCGTCCGTGGAGGAAAAGGTCTGTAGGGCTGGGAGCAGGGGCTGCCTGCCTGCTGAGGGTATTGCCAGCCAAATCTCTTACAAATCCACTACAAAGGAGGCAACATGAGTTCTGGTTCCATGCCGAGTGTAATGCTATAAACATACTCGGGATTCAGAATATACACATAATCAACTAATAAGTGAATCATTTTTAAAAATTATTCCTATTTTTTAAAGATTTGAGGGTGGTCGTGGCCCACACTCAGGAGCAGAGGCAGGCAGATCTCTGAGTTCAAGGCCAGCCTGGTCTACAAAGCAAGTTCCAGGACAGCCAGACTACACAGAGAAACCCTGTCTTGAAAAACAGAGAGAGAAAGGGAGGAGAGGGGAGTGGTGGGGGAAGCGAGGAGAGAGAGAGAGAATGAATGAGAGAGTGAATGAGAGAATTTCAGATAAAAAAAATCGATAAATGAAAGAAATACCTTCCACCCTACCCCCCCACACACACAAAAAAAAAAACTTTAGAAATTTGTGTTTTGGTTAGAGAGATGGCTGTTAGGATCATTCATGTTTCCAGTACCCAAGTGGTGCTCAAAACCATCTGTAACTCCAGTTCCCAGGGTCCTGTGCCTTCTGGCCTTCTTGAGCACTAAGCAATTGCAGAGTATATACATACATGAGCAAAAGCACTCATACATAAAATAAAAATAAAACATTTTAATTTATTGTGTGTATATGAGTGTTTTGTATACATGTATGTTTGTGCACCATGCTTGGCAATGGTAGAGGACATTGGACTCCCTGGAACTGGAGTTAACAACAGGTGGTTGTTAGCCTTCATATGGGTGCTGGGCATCGAACCCAGGTCCTAGAAGAGACAGTGCTCTTAACTCCTGAGCATCTCTCCAGTTCCATCTCATTCTGCTCTGTGTGTGTGTGTGTGTGTGTGTGTTTTGAAACGGTCTCTCTGCATAGCCCTACCTGGCTGCCCTGGAACTCACTGTGTAGAACAGGCTGGCCTCAGACTTACAGAGGAGCATTTGCGTCTGGATTGCTGGGATTAAATAAAGGTGGGCAATACCACATCTGGCCTTTTTAATTAAAAAAGTCAGCATCTACATTCTAGTAGGCTGACCCAGATGCCTTGGAACTCTTACTCTGTCTCACAAGTGCAGAGATTCTGGGCATGTGTACCACCATGTCTGGCTGAGGTTAGGTAGATCTTTTTTTTTCTTCCTTTTTTAAAAGTGAAATTTGCATTTTCTTTCAATAGATTATGAGCCTCAGACAATTTGTGAGCATCTACAGTACTTGTTTGCTTTGCTGCAAAACAGTAACAGACGATACATTGATCCTTCGGGGTTTGTTAAAGCCTTGGGCTTGGATACTGGACAGCAGCAGGTAAGAACAGTCCAGTACTCTCCTCATATCCCTTTTACTCTTCTCATCTTCAAAGGTGCTCACATTCCTTCGTCTTTCTAGGGTGCTTGTTAAGTGTAATTTTTGACTGGATGTGGTGGTAGACACCTTTAATCCCAGCACTTGGGAGTCAGAAGCAGACAGGTCTCTGCGTTTGCCAAGGCCAGCCTGGTCTACATAGAGAGTTCCAGGCCAGCTAGGCCATACATAGTGATAACCATGCTGTTCCATCCTTTGGAGCTGGAATTACAGGTGGCTGTGAGCTCCTGGGTACTGGGAACTGAACTTACTTTAAGAGCAACAAGAGCTTACTGCACTGGGCAGTGGTGGCGCACACCTTTAATCCCAGCACTTGGGAGGCAGAGGCAGGCGGATCTCGAGTTTGAGGCCAGCCTAGTCTACAAAGTAGTTCCAGGTCAGGCTCCAAAGCTACACAGAGAAACCCTGTCTCAATCAAACAAACAAAAAGAGCTTAACTGATGAGCGATTTCTCCAGCCTGACTATATTCTTTTTGGTTTTTTGAGACAGGTTTTCT
Source organism: Peromyscus aztecus (assembly GCA_902168405.1). Classification (NCBI taxonomy): domain Eukaryota; kingdom Metazoa; phylum Chordata; class Mammalia; order Rodentia; family Cricetidae; genus Peromyscus; species Peromyscus aztecus. The sequence continues at coordinate 38,841 of CABHPQ010171343.1, read as the reverse complement.
CTGTAGCTTTGGAGCCTGTCCTAGTGTAGCCCAGGCTGGCCTGGAACTCACAGAGATCCGCCTGCCTCTGCCTCCCGAGTGCTGGGATTAAAGGCATGCGCCGCCGCCCCCACCACTACCTGCCCTCTCTTTCTCTTTTTAAAATTGTGTTTTAATATATGCCTGGTGTTTGCCTGTACATATGTATATATGTATGCACTATTTGTTCCTTGTGCCTGAAGAGGGTAGAAAGCATCGAACCTTCTGGGACTGAGATAGTTGTGCTGGGCACTGAACCTGGGTCCTCTGCCAGAGCAGCCAGTGAGTGCTGTTAACTGCTAAGCCATTTCTCCAACATGTCAACTAACTGTTTCTTAAAACTGGTTGGGGGACTGATTCAGTATAGCTGTAGTCTTATTAAATGGTAAGTTGAAAATACTGGTAGTTTCTGAGTAACATTTGTATTAGAAGTCAGGGAACTAGATATAACTTTTCTTTTCTTTGATTAATCAAACTGTAGGATGCCCAAGAGTTTTCCAAGCTCTTTATGTCGCTGTTGGAAGACACTTTGTCTAAACAGAAGAACCCGGATGTTCGGAACATTGTGCAACAGCAGTTCTGTGGGGAGTATGCCTATGTGACTGTGTGAGTATTGCAGTTTTCATGACACTACCTTCCAGTTCAGTCCCGGATTATTGCTGTGCTGGGTTATCATGGGACCTGAAGTATTTATAGCAATCCATTTCCATGGGAACATGAAAGCAGCTACCTTGCCAATTGCGGTTGAATGCTTGCAGGTCTTGAGAACTGTCTGGCTGAAGTCTTTGTGATGACTATGTAATGTGGGTAGAAATGAAAGGTAGGAAGTGGCTAGAAAACTAAATCATGTCCATGTTCTAGTCCTTAAGTGACTGATTCCCTAGTCAGCATTTATCTTTATTTTACCTGTAATTCAAATGCTATAATTTCTGTAGCAAAATAATGGAGGTTATAAACACTCCCTCCCCTCTGTCTAGGATGTGTTAATAGTGACACTGGGTTGCTTCTCACTCAGATCTTAACTTTCTTTTTCATTGCAGTTGCAATCAGTGTGGCCGAGAGTCTAAGCTTTTATCAAAATTCTATGAACTGGAGTTAAACATCCAAGGCCACAAGCAGTTAACAGACTGCATCTCCGAATTCCTGAAGGTACTCACATCTCAGCATACATGGCTTCTGCTCACTGGTGGTTCCATGCTATTTTGGATGGCATTTTGATTCATGGGTGCATCCATTATTGGAGACTTTTCCATATAAGAAATACTTGCTTTTATAAAGGTCCAAAGGGAACTAAAAAGTACCAAAGCAGCCAGCATCTTAACTAATTTTTTAGGGTTTTGCATGCTCATTTGTATGTAAACTATGTGTGTATGCTTACAGGCAGCACAGTTTAAGGAAATCTGGTCTCTGTTATCATAAAGCTAACTTATCTTCTCATGTAATAGAATGCATTAAGTGGGAACACAGCACCTTCCTCTGTGTTTCTGCTTTCTGTGTGTTCTGAATTCTGCAGAGATAGGCGGCTCCCTTTCCTTCCGAGTGAGGAAGGCTTCTTATCAAGCTTGACCAGGCAGTGTGATAGATGAGCTTGGAGTACACAGTTTCCTGTCTTTAAACAGTGTCGTGTGTATGTTCTGTCTTGTACACAACAGCAGCCTGAAGCCATTAATTGTGCATTGAATTTACTAATTCACTAAAGGTTTCCTGAGTGTTTACTTTGTTGTATTAAGTACCATGGTGATATTGGGCTGACAGTACTGGCCAAAACAGGCAAAATCAGCTTCAGTGGAGGTTGTAGTACAGTAGCATGGCTACCAGGGGTTCATTAAATAAGAGTAAACTTTATAGTGGTCGACCACTGTGTGTGCTGTGGAGGAGGAGAGTGCAGGTTTTGAATGAAATGGTTACAGCAGGAGTGAGCAATACAAGAAAGCAGGAGAAGGGTGTTTGTAGGCATCTGAACACTGGAGGGCAGAGTTGCGGTGGGACAGGAAGGTGTGTGTGGCATAGTGCTTTAGCACAGGAAGAGTGACAAAAAATGGATAGCTAGATAGAGATGGCCACAACAGAGAGGCCTGGTTTGAAGTGTAACTTCATCAAGTGAGACTCCAGGGCCATCATAGTTGTAATCCTGCGAGAGACGGAGTGTTTAACAGGATGACTGTGGGTGCTGTCTTGAAGAGGCTGAAGGGCGAGGCTTGGGTAGAACAGGATGCAGGGCTGCCAGGACCCCGTGATAACTGGGTAGCACTGGCTAGCTGGCTTTTCTATCTTCAAAGAGTCAGTCAAACTTATGCACTGGGTATGATGGTGAAAGTCAAGGGATTTTAGGGTTTGTGGCCTGATTAGTTGGGAGAGGAATTATTTGTGAGGTGAGGACAGAGCTGAATGCTGCAGGTGGAAAGGAAAACCAGGAGTTCAAAGCCAGCTTCAGCTACGTCCGGTAAAGACTATTTTGTGTTGGATGAGACCCCCCAAAAAGAGTTTGGCCTGATGGATAGCTCCATGGCAGAGAGCTTGCTTAGCATGTTGAGCGCCTTGGATTACACACACCCACACCCACACCCACACACGTACACACACACACAAAGGTTGATATTGAACATCTTTCACTTGAAGGAGAGAAATGAGGATTTTATGAAGCTTGCAAGGAGGGAAGAGGAAAGACTAAGGCCGGTTTCCCAGCCCTAGGAGCCTGAAATGTGGAGTGATAGTGAGAAGGAGCAGCTGGTCATGCAAGGAAGCTGTATGTAGGCAGGACCTGTGAGCGAGGAGGAGTGTGGCATCCTCAGTTGGATGGGAGCTGCTGACTATTTGTGCTTTGCACTAGACCTTTCATCACATCCTGCCCAACTGGCTGTCTTCTTATTCCTGATCAGGAAGAAAAATTAGAAGGAGACAATCGATACTTCTGTGAAAACTGTCAAAGCAAACAGAATGCTACAAGGAAAATTCGACTTCTAAGCCTCCCATGCACTCTCAACTTGCAGCTGATGCGTTTTGTGTTTGACAGGTGAGTATATTGTAGCAAGCAGAGAGGACAATGGTCCGATGACTCATGGAGCCTTTGGTTCTTCTGAATGCATTTCATGATGGATGGTACAGTAAAAATCTTAAAAGAGAGCCGGGTGGTGGTGCCGCACACCTTTAATCCTAGCACTTGAGAGGCAGAGGCAGGTGAATCTGAGTTCTAGGCCAGTCTAGACTACAGGGTGAGTTCCCAGTGAGCATCCCCAGGACTACACAGAGAAAACCTGTCTCGAACTGCGCCCCCCGCCCCCCAAATAAAGAGGCCAGGTATATATAGGTGTATAGATGAGAGCTGGAGATATAAAAGAGAATCTGTGTTTCTAAATACTATTAATTTTTTAGCTTTTTAATTAAAAACTGTAAGTACCTGACTGAATTACCTTGATATGATCATATTTGAAATAAAATTTTTCTCTCCATGGGAATGCATCTTTCATTTTGTAATTGAAACAAGGTGGCTCTGCATGTAGGCATACAGGCTCTGCTTCTGGAGTGGATTGTTAGCAGAAGGGATCAGCCTTTGCCCATGTGCACCAGATTACCAGATAGAATATAGCTGCTGTGGGGCTTGTAAAGGAGCTGGCAGCGTGTGTACACCGTTTTTGATGGGTTGACTGTTGTTACTGTGTGTCCTCTTTATGGCAGGCAAACCGGACACAAGAAGAAGCTCAATGCCTATATCGGCTTCTCGGAGAGTCTGGATATGGAGCCATATGTGGAGCACAAAGGTACTGTTTCTATCAAGCTGTGTCTATTGTTAGCTTGAGATGAACCCGTGGCTTGCTCTCCATGCACACAGCTGCAGAGTTCCTTGAATCCCCATTTTCAGGCTTTGCGGACAGCAGCTTTTTTGAAAGGATGTTATTTTTCATTTATTTATAAGAGTAAGCGCACTGTCCCATCGGACCCTGTTTAATCTTTTTTTTAAATTGCCAAATATATTAACACATTGATAAAATTTCAAAATAGAAATGTGATTCTGCAAATACCCAGAAAGTGAACATCCGCATGAACCACCCAAAAGAGAGAAACCTTATTAGAGCAACCTAGAGCCTGCTGGGTGCTCATCATCCCTCTCAACTTTTTCTCTTCCTTCCTTCCTCCCTCCCTTTCTTGCTTCCTTCCTTCCTTCTCTTTTTTTTCCACATTTTTGAGACAGGGTTTCTCTGTGTAGCCCTGGCTGTCCTGGGACTCACCATGTAGACCAGGCAGGTCTCTAACTCAGACCCACCTGCCTCTGCCTCCTGAGTGCTTGCTGGGATTAAAGGTGTGTGCCACTATCACCTTGCTTTACTTTTTCCCCCATTAAGCATTTTACACAAACTCACTTTCCCCAGTCTTGATATTTGAGTTTATTCTTTTTGCCTCCTGGGAGAGGGCCAGGAAAATGATAACATATAATTAACCCTGCTGTGCTGCTGCTCTGGGTGGGGAGGGTGGCTGGAGAAAACACCATCCCAGGTGTCTCTCAAAGTAAAGTAGGTTTCTGACAACACACAAAGCAGTCTAATTGGACCTCATGAACTTTATCTGGATTGTCTAGTCTGTTTATGCTTGATATGATTACTGATTTATTCCTCTAATTCAGACTTACTGTAACACAGTCCAACCCTTTTAAATGAACTATTTTGATTAGGATATAAATTATTTGGTTAGGATATTAATGGGTTATGTAACTTTGTCATATTTAATTCTCAGTCATTCCCCTCCGCCACTGTCCTCCCTATACCTTGCATCCTACTCTTAACTGGTTCCTTTTCTTCCTAGCTAGTCAAACTTCTGCTTTCCTACATACTTTATATTTTATTATTACTATTATTATTATTGTTATTATTGTTGTTGTTATTATTATTATTATTTTAGTTTTTTGAGACAGGGTTTCTCTAGCTTTGGAGTGTGTCCTGGAACTCATTCTGTAGACCAGGCTGGCCTCGAACTCACAGAGATCTGCCTGCCTTTGCCTCCTGAGTACTGGGATTAAAGGCATGCACCACTACGCCCAGCTTCTTACACATATTCTTCATTACCCTCTCTTACATCCATTTTGTAGTTCTGTACTTCATTGGCATTTTCAAGCTCCTAGTTTCTCTAAGGTTGCACGATTAGTTACTTTAGAGCCGTGACCTATGACTTAGTGACTTTAGAGCAGTATGGGATGGTGCCACTGTCTCTTCTAACCCTGCTGTCTTGGACATGCTAGTTTCTGTTTGTCAAAAATGATCTGCCAAGAGATTTTCCTGGAGTGGGACAAATGCAGCTTGCTCCATAAGACCCTTAGGTTTATTTCTGGGACACTTGCCTACTTAGATGTCATCAGAGTGTAGGGCTTGAGAATCACCCAGATTTAGGAAATTGTGGTCCATCTATGGCCATGAAGTTTCTTCCACTTTTTTTTCTGCTGCTCTGGAAGGCTAGGGAACTGTCTCTCCTTTTAAAAGGCCACACTTTCCAATCCTTTCCAAATAGTTTCTCTTAAGTGGGGACTAAACATTTAAATGTCTTGAGCCTAAGGGGGACATTTTCATTCAAACCACCACAGCTGATAATTTTCATATCTGTTTGTTGTGGCAGGATAATTCACTTCTGTTATTTAGTGAACTTAAGAATTCTGGTTTTAAAGAAAACATGGGATATTTATATATAAAGTGGAATACATTTTAGCTCCAAAGAAATTCTGTCATTTGTGACAAGGATAAATATGAATGACAAGACCTGAAAGTATAATAAGCTTGGGTATAGAACGAAAAATCCTTAATGTGGAGCTCATATAAGTAGATATGAACTGGGGAGCTTATCTTCAACGATGCAGCTCAAGGGATAAAATTTGAAGATCTGTTACATGATGTGGTGGACTGAAAACCGTTCCAAGCCAGGCTGTGGTGGCGCACACCTTCAGTCCTATCACTCAGTAGGCAGATGCAGGTGAATCCTGGAGTTCAAGATCAGCCTGATCTACAAAGCTAGTTCCAGGACAGCAAGGCCTATACAGAGAAACCCTGTCTCCAAAAAAAAAAACAAAAAAAAAACCAAAAAAAAAAAACCAAAAACACACACACAAACAAAAAACAACTGTTCCTTGTGTTTTCTGGGAAGATTTGAAGAGTAGGAAGATTCATACCATTGGTAACAAATCATCTGCTGGCCTTGCCCTGATTAGCTGCATTGCATTCATGTGCTGTTTAGTTCTGATTTCTTAGTTCTTGCCAGTTGAGCAGTATTTTAAGACATATACTGTCTGGCGGTGTCAGAGGACAGTTTCTTGTTTTCCACCTTGATGAGTGGGGTCTATCTTGTTTCCACTATGCTTTTTATTCCAAGGCTAGCTGGCCTGAAAGCTTCCAGCCAGTTCTATCTCCTTGCCTTCCATTCTACCTCAGGAGCTCTGGGATTCTCTTCCTGGCCCAATTCAGAAATATTTGTGTCACTCCTCTAGTATTTTTATCTTAACCCACAGTTTTGACCCACATGTTAATCTTTATTAATGTCCTCCTCACTAAGTGTCAAGTGTGCGGGGATTTTGTTCCTTAAGTCAACTGCTATTTTCTCCTAGTCTAAAACAAGGTCCAACATGTTCATTGATTGAGTGATGGACTGTTTTTAAGGGTATTACAGCAGTGTAGTAAAGTTGGGAGTGAAGTTGTTTTTAAAGCAATATTGTTTGTAAAAGCTTCCAAATCTTACTAGTTTAAGTATCTATAGACATGAGTATCTATAGACATGAGAAGTATCTATAGACATGAGAATTGTGACAATATAGACATATTGTGGTGATAAATTATGCTTAGTTATTGTAAGTAGTTTTTTTCTTTAAGAATTTTTGTTTTTAATGTGCATGAATGTTGTGTGTGTGTGTGTGTGTGTGTGTGTGTGTGTGTGTACACACATTCTTTGTGCTTGCAAAGTTCAGAAGAGGGAGGGCATTAGATTCAGTATTGATGGTTGTGAGCCTCCCTGATGGATGCTGAAATTGTCGGGTATTTTTTGATTTTGTTTTAAATTTTATTTTAATTTTATGTGTCTCGAATGTTTTGTCTTCATGTGCATGCCTAACCTTTTTTTTCTTCTTTGGAAATATGGTTTCAATATGTAGTCCAAGCTAGTTTGGAATTTACAGAGATCCTCCTACCTTTGCCTTCCAAGTGTTAGGATTAAAGACATACATCACCAGCACACCTAGCTACTTTTTCCAAACTAGAAGGTTTTTATTATTATTATTATTATTATTAAAGACAGGGTTTCTCTGTGTAGCTTTGGAGCCTGTCCTGAAACTCACAGAGATCCACCTGCCTCAGCTTCCTGAGTGCGGCATCATTGCCCAGCTTCAGAAGGTTTTATTGAACTGGGCTTGGAGGTACACATCTTTTATCCCAAAACTCAGGAGCAGAGGCAGGTATATCTCTGAGTTTGAGTCCAGCCTGGTGGTCTACATAGCTGAGTTCCAGGCCAGACAAGAATACATGGGGAGATCTTGATGCCTCAAAAAATAAAAAAGACTTTTTTATACTCTTTATACTCTTTTTGTTTTGGTTGTTTTGAGACATGCCTTACATACATTCCAGCCTTGCCTGAACTGTACTAAATAGCTCACACTGTCCTCTAACTTGTGGTAATCCTCCTGCTTCAGCCTCCCTTGTTTCAGTTGTCAATACTATACAAAGAAAGAAAAGTCAACTATATTTTATAAACATCTTTTTATCTTAGGTCGTTTTTTGCCCATTTGAGTAGTTTAGCTGTGTATAGCCCATAATAGCCTTGAATTTGCTGATCCTCTTACCTCAGTCTCTGGGATGCTGGGTTGTAGGGGTGCAACCACTATGCCCAGCTCCTAGGTGTTACATTTTGTATTATATACATAAAGAATTATAGTGTTATTAGTTTATGCTCAAGCTATAAGGAATGCTATCCTGGAAAGTTATTCTTTTCTACTTGCAGGTGGGCCGTTTGTGTATGAACTCAGTGCGGTCCTCATCCACAGAGGAGTGAGTGCTTATTCTGGCCACTACATTGCCCACGTGAAAGATCCTCAGTCTGGAGAATGGTATAAGTTCAACGATGAGGACATAGAGAAGATGGAGGGGAAGAAATTACAACTGGGGATTGAGGAAGATCTAGGTAAAACCTTTAAGTTGTGAGTGCCCTTTTCAAATATAAATTTTGTTGTTGTGGTTGTTGACTTGAGACAGGGTCCTGGAACTCCCCATGTAGACCAGCCTGGCCTTGTACTCATAGAGATGTACCTGCTTCTGCCTCCTTCGTGCTGGATTAAAAGCGTGTGCCACCATGCCTGGCTTAAAATAAAACTTCATTCATTCATTCATTCATTCATTTACTTATTTATTTATTTATTTATTTATTTATTTATTCCTGGCAATGTTTGATGCTGTCATGGCCCAAGATTGTTAATTGTTATTGAGGATATTAACACCACTAGTCATCTTTTGTTAGCAGTTCCTGCTTCAAGAAAAACTAAGCATATTTTGCCCCAGAGATGGCTGTGCCAGGAAAGTATGGAGGCGAAGTGATCGGTATCAGTTATAGGGTTTATTCCCTATGTCAGGGAAGGGGAGTTGTGCTGAAAAGGGTAGTTATTGTATCTTAGAGGAAGGTGTGTCATCTTCTTCCTCGTTGAGAAGTTAATAATTGTGGCAGAAAACCATGTCTGAGACACAGTCTCGTGACAGCTCTCATCGCCTCAGCTGTCATCATCTTTAGTTTTGTTCCCCAGTGAGTGGCCAGGTCTGATGGGAGCCAGTGATCTTCTCC
>CABHPQ010171343.1:0-28636 GCA_902168405.1 Peromyscus aztecus | reverse complement strand
CCTGCCTCTGCCTCCCAAGTGCTGGGATTAAAGGCGTGCGCCACCACCTCCCGAACTGGAACTTTAAACTGGCCATCATAGGCTTCCAACTTTTCTTAGGTTTCCCAGATTGGCCCCTGAGTGTAGTTATGTATCCCATACTCAGTCATAGAACTTCGTCCTCAGGGGGACATATTTTCATCTTTAAAAAATGGAGTGATAAAGCCAGACAGGGTGACAAATACCTGTTATTCCAGCATTCTAGCAGTGAGGCAGAAGGGCCACAAGTTTGAGTCCAACATTGACTGCAGTACAGCTCTGCCTCAAAACATAAAGGAGTGTGACAAGCAAGAATGGGTACTTGTCTGTTTTACATACCTTCACAGTGAGAAGATGGCTCAGGGCTAAAGGAGCCTGCAGGCAATTTTTGTTACCTGAGTTCTATCTATCCCTAGAGCTCACATGGTAGAAGACTTGTAAAAGTTGTCCTGACTTCTACGAGTGCTGCTTGTGCTGAGGCACACACAGGCACAGAATAAACTAGTGTAAAAGAATTCCTATCTAAGGAACCACTACATTTGTATGGCATTTCAATCTTTTAGATCTTGGGTATATACTTTAGACATTTATTTTATTATTTTCTGTGTATGAGTATTTTGTCTGTATGTTTGTGTATTATGGGCCTATAGTGATCCCCCTGAGTTGTACTAGGGCATTGAATCCCCTGGGACTAGAGGGAGTTACAGGTGGTTGTGAGCCACCATGTGGATCCTGGGAATTGAACCCTGGTCCTCTGGAAGAATAGCCAGTACTGATAGCTGCTAAGCTATTGCTCTAGTCCCTAGACATATGTTTTAAGGATTTTTATTTTTATTTATTTATTTATTGTTTGTTTTTCCGAGACAGGGTTCTCTGTGTTGTTTTGGTCCCTGTCCTGGATCTCGCTCTGTAGATCAGGCTGGCCTTGAACTCACAGAGATGTGCCTGGCTCTGCTTCCCAAGTGCTGGGATTAAAGGCGTGTGCCACCACCGCCTGGCGGTTTTTATTTTTAATGTGTGAGTATTATTCCTATCTATAAGTGCACCACAGGCTTCTGGTGCCCATGGAGGTGTGAGGAGGTTGTCCTCTTCTCAGAGGCCAGAAGAATAGCAGAACTGGAAGCAGACTTACATTTGGTTATGAGCCACCACTTGGGTGCTGGGAACTGGAAACTCTGTTCCTCTACAAGAGCACCCAGTGCTCCTAACTGCTGAGCCAGCTCTCTGCTCCTAGAAATCATGTATGTGTGTACGCACAGAAGTCAGGCCAATCTTTGGTTCCTTGGGCACCATCCATTTTGTGTTTCTGAGACAGGGTCTTTTAATAGCTTTGAGTTTGTTTGGAGCTAGCAATTCCCAGGGATCTGCCTATCTCCACTGCCTGAGTACCGAGGTTTTAAGTATGTGCCACCGCACGCAGCTCTTTAAATGTGGGTTTGGGGGATACTTATGCAGTGAGTTCTTTATTCAGTGAGTCATATACCCCCTCCCCAGACCATGTGGTTAAGTTGTCTTAATTTCTTTATCCCAGCAGAGCCTTCTAAATCCCAGACCCGCAAACCTAAGTGTGGCAAAGGAACTCACTGTTCTCGAAATGCATACATGTTGGTTTATAGACTGCAAACACAGGAAAAGAACCACACAATGGTTCAAGTCCCAGGTAATCACTTTTCCTGAATTGCTCCTGGAAATGCTATAGAAGTCTGTACTTCCAGGTTTATTAATGACCACCACCAGCTTACACAAATTGTGACAGGTCTGTTGAGTATGGTAAATGTAAGTGCTGGTCACAAATGAACAATTATTGCACTTTTGGAGTGACTAGGCCTTAGGACTATTCTGTTACCCCAACTCCAAAAAGAGGCAGAAGCAATTTTCAATAATGTTAAATAAAAGGTAACCTAGATTGACATTTGGTTTTTATTTCAACTTGTAGAGCCAAAGCAACTGGTTTACCTGGCATGTCCCATGTACTGTAGTATAGAACCATTTGATGCTTCTGGGCAGTCTGGGCGGGGATCACCTGGTTTCATTACACCTTCAGTTTCCCTGTAGAAGTTTCCATTCATTTATCTCCAGATGATAATGTGCACATCAGGGTAGTCTCTGTCTTTGGAAAAGAGGATAAGGTTGGTTTTTGTGTTTCTCTTTTGGATAGCCTTTCTTCAAGAGCTGGTAGATCGGGATAATTCCAAGTTTGAGGAGTGGTGTGTTGAAATGGCCGAGATGCGCAGGCAGAGTGTGGACAAAGGCAGAGCGAAACACGAGGAGGTGAAGGAGCTGTACCAAAGGTTGCCTGCTGGAGCTGGTCTGTGAGATATTCCAGGACAACACTATTGCCATTGAATGCCTGGGGGTTTTGCTTTGTGGTGCTTTAATCTTAAAATGTTGCAAAAATGTTTATGAAAAACCCATTTTCTCCCCCTAGAGGCCAGCTTAAACATTCTAAAATCACTATGTATCTAAAATCACTAGACATAGAGATATAATTTTCTTTGTCACTTCAAAGTCTGAGGCTGTTACTGAATGATAGACTGCACATTCATGATCTGTAAAGACTTTCACTGTGAGCTGGGGAAAGGTGCTTGCTCCAAGCCTGATAACCTGAGATTGATTCCCAGGACACACATGATGGGAGAGAACTGACTTCTGTTGGCTCTTCTCTGACCTTTGCATGCTTGCCTGCCACCCCCCTCCCCATGCACACATTTTTAAACATTTTTTTTGAAGGCTATTTGACTGCTAGGTGTGGTGGTGCATGGCGTTAATTCCAGCACCCGGGGAGGCAGAGGTTGTCTCATGCCTGTGAGATATCCCTGTGAGATACAGGCCAGCCTGGTCTGCATAGCAGGTTTCAGGCTAGCCAAGGCTTCATAGTGAAACCTTGTCTCAAAAACAATTTTTTTCCTTCTGTGAGATATGAAATATTTCTAAAGCCAGACCTGATTGGATCACAGTGACCTTTCTTCTGTTTTTAAATCCTTTGTTTCCTAAGAATGTTAACTCACATACATGTGCACACTTTTTTTAAAAAGATTTATTTATTTTATTATTATGTATACAGTATTCTGCCTGCAGGCCAGAATCTCATTAAAGATGGTTGTGAGCCACCATGTGGTTGCTGGGAATCGAACTCAGGACCTCTGGAAGAGCAGTCAGTGCTCTTAACCTCTGAGCCACCTCTCCAGCCCGTGTACACTTTTTAATATAAAATGTTAAAGTAGGAAATCCTTTGTAGCTCTCCTGACTTAGAATTATCCACACAACCTGTTCATCCTATGTATTCTTATGTATTCTTGTTTGTTCAAATTTACCTTGTGCCTTTCCTGGCTGGGAATTGTCAAATCACAAAACAAATCCTGTAGCCTCACTCTCCTGCATATGGTAGAGAGCAGTGTGTCCGAAGTTAAAATAAGTATTTGAGCATAAAATTATATGGATGGATGGTTTTGCTTTTTTTGTGTTCATTTCCCATTACTGGTATAATTAATATCAAAGATGATTAGGCCCATATGAAAAGTCTTTAGGTGTTCTCTCCCTGACTGTGGTTACAGCTCAAGGACAGAGCATGTGCTTGTAACAAATATGTCCCCGTTTCTACACCAGCACCCAATGGAGGAAAAAAGTCATCCGAAACTGCTGCTTATTTTGATTCAATTCCTTCTTTGTGACTTGGTACTTGAACTGTGTTTAAGTGCTAGAATTATCCAAAAAAGCTGCTGACTTTTACTTAACAGGAATTGAACTCAGGAGTCAGATCACTCAATTCGTGGGCATTGACCCTAGAGATCTGTTCTCCAAACTAGAGTCAGTTTCTTGCACTGTGCAGAAGGGAAAAGGACTCCTGCCCTAAAGACAGAATGGCATGAAGCAGTTGAGGGCGAAAGTCTGAAGGAAGAGCACGTGCTTGGCTCTGGAGAGGCCCTGGATCATGAACCACTCACTCTTGAGTGCCATGATGTCTTTTATACCTTGACCACTCAGGAGCCTTCTTAATGGAAACTCCGTATTCTTAAATGATTATTGTAAGCATTCTTTTGAAAGGCCTCCTGCCCTAAAAATCCAAGTCTCATGAAAAACAACATCCCTTTGGCCACTATTATTTAAACTTGAACATGCTTAAAATCTAGATAAATGGTTATATTTTTCATGCTATTATTATTCAGGATGTTTGTTGTACTCAAATCCATTGGGTGTTTGTGTGTGTGTGTGTGTGTATTTTTTTTTTTTAAAACACTCATTTTAAACTCATGATATTTGGCATTTTCAAGATGGCCTTACTCAGTAGCCCAGGGTGGCCTCAAATTCATGGCAGTCCTCCTTCCTTAGCCTCTTGGTGCTGGGATTACAGGAGCATCACCTCTATATCTGGGTCACATGATTATTTCATAGTCCTAGCCATTGAAAGAGCTATCACCACAGCTATGACTTTCTCTCCCAGGACCCCAGCACACTAAAGTGAGCGCTGGAAATGGGTTGGTTCAGATCAGTCTGTCTGTCTGTCTGTCTGTCTGTCTCTCTCTCTCTCTCTCTCTCTCTCTGTCTCTCTCTCAATTACTGTTCAGAACTGTAAAGTCAAAAGTGGTTCCCCCCCTTCTTGGAATCTTGCATTAATTCATAATCATTTAAAAGTTAAAACAGCAAACTTCATTGGGAAGTTTTCCGTGGGATTTCTAGTAGAGGATTGGCCAGGTGAACTTTGAATTCCAGTACATGCTGAGTGTTTGTCTTTAGTTATCCTATGACTATCCCCTTAGAGTGGTTAGTCTCTTTGTCTCTGAGACAAGGTCTCACTCTAGCTCAAGCTGATCTGGAGATCACCGTGTGGCCCCTACTGACAGGCTCATGGGTGCTCCTCCCACCTCAGTCTCCTGAGTACCAGGATGACAGATGAGAGCCACCTCGCCCAGCATCAAGAGCCAGATTCATTTGGTTTATTTTTTCAGCAACAGAAGGTGTTGCCCTCTGTTCACCTCCCTGGATGCTGGAAGAACAGAATACTTGGAGAAATAGTCCTTAAATGAGAACTTGTATCAGCCCCCCACTCCCCTTGAAAAACTTAAAATTACTCAAAAAACTTTAGTCTCTAATTTTGTATGGGGAAGTAGTAGCTGCTTGGAGACTTTTTGTTTTCCTCAGATCGGTCACCCCCTCACCCCTTTCTTATATCCAACATAAACCTGATCAACAGCACAGAACGAGGGAGGCGTTTTGAATATACTTGGCTATGGTATGATTTGGGGGGTATGGGGTGATAATAGTACTGGGGATTGAACAAGGGCAGTGCACATTCAAGCAGTCTCTCTCCTAAGGGCAAGTGAGTGTTACTGTTTTGCCTTTTCATTTATTTGTTGGTGCTGGAGATTTGGCCCAGGGCTCCACTTAATGTTAGGCAGATAGTCTACCATTGAACTACAAGTCCCTGGCCCTTGCCATGCTGATGTCTTGTAGGATGCCACGACCATTTTTCCTGTTCTGTGTCTTTCGGTCTCCTCTTATATATTGTTTGGATGTACAATTAACTTTTCTATATCTCTTTTCTTCCAAAAAGCTCAAAATGCTTCACATATCTTATCTTTTACACTCAGCAACATCTCTGTGAGGTAGGTAGAAGGCAGGTATTATTACCTTCATTTTGCAAATTAACAATCTGAAGCATAGAGAGCTTAGGTGACTTGCTCACGTTGAGTTTCTCCAGGCAGAACTTGGAGTAGACTTCAGTCTCCACTGGCAGTTGCCCAGTGCTGCACTGTGCCATCCAGTCTCAGTGCAGAAGGGGAGCTGTCATGTCCAAATTTTGTTTTCTGTCACAACATTGAGCTGCTTTACATAGAAACCAAGAAGTGGGAGTTAGCTTTCTGGATGTGTGACTCTGGGGAGTTGGAAACGGTTAAAGTGAGCTTTGCACTAAAGTGTCTGCCCCTCAGATCTTGCTAGAAGTAGCACACGATACAAATCATGAATTCAACCTCTGTATGTTTTCTCCTATGTTTTATGCTGGGACTCACTGGAGATCTTTGTAAGTAATCAAAGCTGTCCCTTTATTTTTAATTTTGCCTTTTGGGGAACTCTGGGACTCCCTCTCCCCAAATTAAAATTCATTTTGAAATGTCTGGTGTTCTTAATTTTTGAGCTTCAAAACTATTAATAATTCAGTTCTAGTGTACTCTGTCCTAGAACTTATTTCCAATACATTATTTTCTTGAAATAAATAACAATGAAATGAATAGATCATAGCACAGACTTCAGGGAAATCATAAATCCTTTTTCTGAACACCAGCCTCATCTTGGAGTTGAAATGAGCTTGTGAAGTGTGGTTGTAGCTGATAAGGTTAACTGGTAACTTAAGAGCTTGCTTCTCATTTTAATTTTCAGATACATAGCACATATTTGTGCAGGGTAAGCGACAAGGTGGTGATTTTCCACACAGCACCCAGGTGTTCTCATGGAAGCTCTGCTGTGCTCTCAAGCAAGGCACTTCTCTCTGTGGATGCCTCTTGTAGAATGTGGCTAATAATACCCGCCGATCCCATAGGGCTCTGTGCAGATGTGTTTCCATGCACAGCTCGAGCTCACAGGAGTGCTAGCTAACTGAAGTTCCTAGTCACACATCAGATAACCTCCCAGTGATTCTTCTGATCCTGCTGACTTTTGGACAAAGTTTGCACTGGCTTTGGAGGACAATGATTTGTTGTATCCTGTAGTCCAAAAACTGTAAAAATACATAGTTTCTCCCCATTCCTTTCTTTTTCAGAGCCCTATGAATTTGTCTCTCTTGAATGGCTGCAAAAGTGGTTGGATGAATCAACACCCACCAAACCTATTGATAATCATGCTTGCCTATGTTCACACGACAAGCTTCATCCAGATAAAATATCAATTATGAAGAGAATATCGGAATATGCAGCTGACGTTTTCTACAGTCGATATGGAGGAGGTCCACGACTAACTGGTAAGTCAGGGCGTCATCTCTGCTTACACGAGTAATGCTTGGAGTTCGCACTCTGCTCTTTGAGATCAGGACAGGACGACAACATGCAGTAAGTAAACTATATTCCTGCACTTTGCAAAATGGAGTTGCCAATTAGAGCAGAATTGAAGCCAGGCTACTGATGGAGTGCAGACAAAATAGGTTCCCTTTAAAGAGAATCACCTACAGTAGTTTGCCAGCTCACACAATATCTTTTGCCTTGAGTCTTTGTTTGGTTCATTCCAGTCTTGTTTGTGTAGGTTTGGGAGATTGCTTCTAAATCTGTTTAGTTCTACCTGGAATGTGCAGAAATATGTAGCCACAAGTAGCCAATCTGTTTAGTTCTGGTGGCTTCTTCTTAAGCAATTTTCTACTTATTTTAAAATTTTTATTAATTAAGTATGTCTGGGTGTTTTGCTAGCATGTATGTCTGTACTACATGCCCCACAGTTTTCTTTTTAATGAGCAACTGGCAACACAGATTCTTTTAATCTCCAATAGGGCCAAGGGAATTGAATGACCTCCAGTTCCCCTTTCCTGAAGTTAAGTGCTATTTTGGTTATACACAGCATTTAATTATATGCTCTAGGCCTTTCTGGGTACACAGGATTTTGTGTTCTAAAGTACTCATCATTTCAGAATTAATAAACTGTGCAGTGGGAAGCTATTTCTTTTATTTATTTATTTATTTATTTATTTTGGTGCGGGGTGGGATTTAACAAGGTTCCAGTCAGAATTTTTCTGTGTATCCATGGCTGTCCTGGGACCCACTTTGTAGACTAGACTGACCTTGAAGAAGCGAGAATTCCACCTGCCTCTGCCTCTACCTTCCAAAGTACAGGTTTATGCTACTACTACCTGACTGAATCTTCTTTTTATGAGTATTTGGGCTACATGTATGTCTGTGTACCATGTGTGAGTCTGGTGCCAAGGAGGGCAGAAGAGGGCATCAAATCCCCTGGAACTGGAGTTATGAATGTTATGAATGTGAGCCACCATGTGAGTGTTGGAGATTGAACTAGGGTTCAAGTGCTCTTAACCACTGAGCCATCTCTCCAGTTCCCACAAGCTCTCTCAAAGAATCACATTTCAGGACCAGTGCAAAGACGTTGACCTGAATGATTCCCTGTGATGGAAGAGAACCAACTCCATGTGGTCCTCAGATGTGCACTGTGGCACATGTGTGTGCACATACATTAAATACCCACAGTAGCAATAAATGAAATTTAAACAGAAAATAATAACATGGCATGTGATTTCTAGAACATCTATGCTCTTGTGTCATGGCCTCTATTGCTATCATTTCTTCAGTGTTCTGTGCTTGGAAGGTCCTGTCCACATGAAGACCATCACTTGTACAGTTGTCAGATATGTGGACCCTTCCTCTAGTCAGATTCCTTCAAGGAACTTCACAAGTATCTCAGTCTAGTGATACACAGTGCTTTATGCTGTTGTTTACTATAGTTAATAAACACTGTCTTCATTATATAGGAAACTTAATGTATGGGTGTCTAGATCAGCAACTAATATAACTGTGCGGTCACACATGCCTTTAATCCCAGCACTCCAGAGGCAGGCAGAGCTTGCCTTGTCTACAAAATGAGTTCGAGCCTAGCCAGGGCTGTTGTTAAACAGTCTCAGGGGAGATAATTTTGTGGTTCAAATTTAAAATTCTTGTGTATTTTGTTCAATACTGGAAACATTCTCATAGAAAGTCTGCTTATTTTTTATGTCTTTCTTGCCTTTAGTGAAAGCCCTGTGTAAGGACTGTGTTGTAGAACGCTGTCGTGTACTGCGCCTGAAGAGCCAACTGAATGAAGACTACAAAACTGTCAACAATTTGCTGAAAGTAACAATGAAGGGGTATGTTACAGAACCTGCTGTTCACGAGAGAGAGCCTCTAACATTGCCAGGCAGTGGTCAGGCGGCTGCAGACTCATCCCGAAGAAAGAGTTGGCTATTTGAAGGTGGAAGGTGGATAGCAGAGCAGTTCTCAAGGAAAACTTGTACTGTGAGCACGGCTCGCATTGTATTCCTAGCACGTTAGAGGCCATCCTGGGCTGCATTTATTTCTGTGTGTATATGTGTGTCTGTCCATTGTTTGTGGACTTGTGTGCACGTGTCCTGAAACGTGTAGTGCAAGCACAACTTTCAGGTGGTGGTTCTCTCCTTTGGCCATGTGGGTCTGAGGGATAACTCAGGTGCCTGCCATGCTTGGCAGCAAATGTCTTTCCTGCTGAGTCCAGGACTCTTTTAACAAAAGAAATAGTATTTTCTTCTGTGGCTGGGGAGATGGCCTTGTGGAGAGTGCGCTTGCCTTGCTAACATGAAGGTGAGTTCAGATCCTTAATACTCACATACGGAGTTATGATCATCCCAAGAGGCATAGACAAGCTGGACCCAGTGAGCTCTAGGTAAAGAGACCCTTCTTGAGAAAATAAAGAGGAAGACCCCTGACTTTGTATCTCTAAACACACATGTGCACACGTACCTACCATGCACCCTTAAACATTCCAAAACACACCACATACACATTTCTTAGTGTAATTTAAAACATTTATTTATTTTATGTGTGTAGGTGTTTTGTCTGCATGTAGATCTTGTGTGTGCCTGTTGCCCACAGAGGCTACAAACAGACATTGGATCCCTGGGGAGTAAAGAGTACAGTTTTGAGCCACCATATGGGTGCTCGCCATCAAACTCTGAGAATACAGCCAGTGATCTTAACCACTGAGCCATCTTTCCAGCCCTTAAAATAGAATTTTGTTTTGTTTGAAACAGGGTTTCTCTGTATAACTCTGGCTATCCTGGAATTCTTTGTAGACCAGGCTGGACTCAAACTGACTCTGCCTCCAAGTGTTAAAATTAAAGGCATGTGCCACCATTGCCCAGCTAAATTAGAATTTTTTTTAAAAAAATGAATTTTTTAGTGTGTACTCTGCAAGGATGAAGTGATGTTGAGAATGGGAACTCGGTGTGCCCTCCTTAAGAAACATGGAGGGTTTTGGAAGTATGTCGAACCCCACTCCACAGAGCACCTCAACCAAGAGTCATTAAGTGATGGCACTTGCTGTGCTCAGGTTCTTTGTTCCTGTTAGTATTTCCCCAGCAGACCTAAGCCTGCTCTCCCCTTGGGCACATTCTACAAGGCCTACTCTGTGGCCTGAGTACATATGAGTATGACATCAGCATGGGTGTATATACCTGCGTCTCTGTGCCAACTTAAAGGTACAGCTCTGTGTGCTGAGAGCAGTAATCACATGGAAGAAGAAGGTTGGATGTGATTGGAGTGGATTTTGATGGATGAGAGAAAGAGCAAGATTTAGAATGGAAAGCAAGCATTAGACACCTGCAGTTCAGTAGTGAGGCCTGAAAATGGTTCAGATCAGGAATTGGATTAGAAACAGTTGTGTGCACAGTAGTTGATTTGAGTGTTTATAATCATTTTAGTTGTGGGCTTCAGGGGAAAGACAGAAAAGGAGGGAACACTTGGAATCATCTCCTAGGGTTTAACATTCTCTCTTTCCACAGCAATGATGGATTCTGGGTGGGAAAGTCTTCCTTGCGCAGCTGGCGCCAGCTGGCTCTTGAACAACTAGATGAGCAAGATGGTGAGGCGGAGCAAAGCAACGGGAAGATGAACGGGAGCCCCTTCAATAAAGGTGACAGGGCGCCCACTTCCAGAGTTAGAGCCTTTGTAGTTTGGGGGTGGGGTGGGGGTGGGGGGGCTTTGCTCTCTGTCCACAGGGTTCCTCCCACCACCTCAGCAGCTGCTGTCTTTGCTCTGCAGATTTGTGTGCCTAGCCTTTTCTTTCTTGAACATGGGGATTCACTTGTGCTTGCAGAGTCTCCATGGCAAAGCAGCACTGTGGTCCCCTACCCCTATGTCCCCACCAATTTGGGGTGCCTGATGAGGAGCCTGTGGCAGCAGAACTGTGCTCAGCTTGCTCATGTTCTCTGTGGGAAGCACTAGGTCCCGGCTCTTCAACCTTCATTTTCAGTTAAATTGCCTTAATAAAAATTTATGCCTATGTATGTTAGGACATTTATGAAGTCTCAAAGTCTCAGAAACAGCTAAGGGCAAATAAAAAAGTTCAAGCTTTTGAGATTCCCGGGGGCGTCTCCTTTATGGCAATGAGCTCTGGGCTCAGGTGCCACCTAGTTAGTCACGTGCAGGGTTCATGTCGGTTCTGCTCCAGCCTCAAAGGAGGATAATGGGTTCCAGAAATCTCTGCAGGCTGTTGAGCTCAGCACGGTTTGGCTTTACGATGATAGCAGCCATTGAACAATGTGACCTGCACTGCCTCAAGGAGGGCAGGATTTGGACAGCTTATTGCTTGTCCATTCTTTTTGAGCCCTGCTTTCAGACAGGAAATCATGTTATTGTAAACCTACCAGAAAACAGATACCAAAGGAAATTAGAGCATTTAGAATGACGTAAGTCTAAACTGGAGACCTGTGATTCTGTCTGTTACTAATTTTGAGGTTAGTTGGGCTCAGTAGTGCTGTGTAGTTAGTGATTGTGAATAGTTATTTTCACATACCTACACCTCATGTTGTTAGTTTACACTACTGGGCCTGGAACCCAGGGCCTCACGTGAGCCAGGCAGGTATACCACCCCTGACTACCCTACAGTTCTATTCATTTTATTCCCAATACTGACATTTGCATACTTGCATTTTTTTGTTGTTGACATTTTTTGAGACAGCGTTTCTCTGTGTAGCCCTGGCTGTCCTGGAACTCACTGAAATCCTCCTGCCTCTGCCTCTCGAGATTAAAGGCGTGCACCACTACCGCTGGCTTTATTTCAAATTTTTAAACTTTGTTCAAATCATGTATTTTCTAAATTTTTTACAGGTAAGGTCTTACGTAGCCCAAGCTGCTCTCAACTGTAAAACTGAGCATGACCTTTAACTTCCTTTTTCCACCTCCCCAGGGCTGGGATTATAGGGCTGGCCCACCACACCTGCTGAAGTGTGGTGTTTCCACTCCCTGCCCCCCCCCCTTTTGAGTCAGACTGTCACACTCACTGTGTAGCACTGTGTAGCACTTCCTGCCTCACTCTACTGCTGCAGTTACAGATCTGCACCGAGCCTGGCTGTGCATTACAGCTTATATATATAGCTCTTGTGCTTACCATGGGATTCCCAAGTGATGCTCCTTTTAGAGAGGTGCTCTTAGTTAAGAGGTGCTCCAGCCCTGTCTGGAATGGGTGGAGGGACTAAGTTTACCCACACTGAGCATGCTGTCTACTGCTTAGCTGTATTTCCATTCTCTAGGGCTGTGTATTTTCAAATTTTAGATTTTCTTTTCTTTTTCTTTTTAGACAGTTTGACTGTAGCCCTGTCTGACCTGGAACTCACTGTACACCAGGCTGGCCTCTAACTGACAAAGATTGCCTCTGTCTCCCAAGTGCTGGGACTGTAGGTGCTCCACCATGATGTGCAGTTTTCTTTTGATTCAAATAATCTGTTGGTCTGGAGAGATGGTTCAGTAGTTAGAACAGTGGCTGCTCTTCCAGAGGACCTGGGTTCAAGTCCTAGCACCCACACTGTAGCTTACAACTGTCTGTCACTACCAGTCCTAGGGCATCTGATGCCCTCTTCTGACTTCCTTGGCAGCAAGCCTGCATGTAGGTGCTCAGATATGTAGGCAAACACCCACCCGTGTATATAAAAGTTAATTCGGAAAGATTGTTCTCTGTGACTCAAGGGCGCAGCATTGATTTCAGTTGTGTGCTCCCATCATTTGAAAACCCTTGCTGTCACATGACTTAGCACACACCCTTTTCTTTTTTCTTTTTTCTTTTAAAGAGATTTATTTAGTGTTCTGTCTGCGCATATCCCTGCAAGGCCAGAAGAGGGCACCCGATCTCATTACAGATGGTTTTGAGCCACCATGTGGTTGCTGGGAATTGAACTGAGGACCTTTGGAAGAGCAAGCAGTGCTCCTAACCTGAGCAATCTCTCCAGCTCCTCCCACACCCTTTTCATTTGGAGCTCTTCATACATCAGCTCTTTTATGCAGGCATGGAAAATAGAAATGTCTATTCATGCTGTGCTAGCTCAAATATTTTTCATGTTGCTTTTCCTGTAATAGGCCTAATTTCAATCCTCTTCCCATTTTTTTTTTCCCCCTGAGGGGTGGTATTTTTGTTTTGAGACAGGATCTCTCTATTATGTAGCTCTGCCTGTCTTGGAACTCATTATGTAGGCCAGGCTAGTCTTGAACTCATATCTGCCTCTAGATTGCTGGGATCAAAAGTGTACCTCAGAATTTTTGAAGCTTAAAGTACATAAATGTAGCAGTGTGCCCCACCCCCAGTCCCTGCCAGGAGGCAAGAACCCTGCTGGCATTGCATAGACAGTGCTGCAGCCCTGGCTGGCAGTACAGGCAGCTCTTTTGACTTGTGGCTGCAAAGGCATTGTATGAGTGTGCACTCACAGAGGGAGTGAGCGTTCTTATGTGTTGTGCTGTGGGATGTCCAGTATACCTCCAGTTTTTCCAGCAGGTCAGAGAGCCAGCTATGAGTGTAATTAACATGTACTGCTCTGTGATGGGTACAGGCTCCTGGACGACTAGGGAGTGATGGAGGATTGCTCTCTAACTTTTGAATATCAAGAGTTTAGGAGTCTGATACATGAGATTAACTTGGTGTTGACATTTACCTTTCAAATTGAGGTTACCATCTTACATTCAAGAAGTAACTTGTTTGTGGCACAGATGATGGATGTGTCTGATTATGTTCTTCTCAGGCCCAGTTTTCTGTCGAGGCTTCTGTGGGGCGTGGGTCTGTTCCGTTGTCTTGACACGCTGGGAATCAAACTCAGAGCTTTGCGCATGCTGAGCAAGTGGTCTGCCATCGTATGACACTTACTGTTTAAGCTTTTTAAATCATTTGTAACATCTCTACTTCGATGGGGAGCCACTGAGATCATAGGTGTGCACCTCCACACTTGGCAGTAAATGTTCTTAATGTAGACTGAGTGTGTTAAAAAGCCATTTTGAAAAACTAGTCCAGTCCAAGTGTTTAAGATTTAAGTAGTGACAGCGTAGACAAGCAAGGACAGGGAGGTATTGACAGTAACAGACTTGTAAACATAACATACGTACTTCATGTAAAGTTTCTGTTCAACCCTTAAGGGCTGGGAGATGAAAATGACACATGACATGTAGATGGCACTTGACTAGACCTAATAGGATGTGCAAATTTCAGATTGTTTTGATTTTCCAGACAGAGTTTCTCTGTGTAGCTCTGGCCGACCTGGAACTCACTCTGTAGATGAGGCTGGACTTGAACTCAGAGATCTACCTGCCTTCTGGCTCCTAAGTGTGACTGACTCTCTTTTCTTTTCTGTTATTTCCTTTCCTTTTTTCCTTCTAAAGACAAATTCCTTCCCTTAAAAAAAAAAAAAGTGGTGGTAATGCACACCTTTGATCCCAGCACTTGGGAGGCAGAGGCAGGTGGATCTCCATGAGTTTGAGGCCAGCCTGGTCTACAGAGCTAGGTCCAGGACAGCGAGGGCTCTGCAGAGACAAATTCCCACACAGGTCAAGCTGGCCCCAATCTCCTCACCTCCACTGTCCCCAGTGCTGGGATCACAGTGTAGGCTACTCCACCAGGTTTACTACCCAACTCTTCAAAATCATTAACTGTCACTGAGGTTTTCCTCTTCTCCTTTTAAGGGAAAGGAAGTATAGTCCTTCTCTGCACAGCTGTAGAAGTCTCAGTTGGGTTGATTTTTCAGAATTATTTCAAGTTTTCTTTGCTTAAGTTCTACTGCTTTGAACTTCTAACTACAACAGCCAGAGCTGTAATTGTCTCTTTCTTTTGATTAGATGAATCAAAGGAAGAAAAGAAAGAAGAGGAGGAGGAATTAAATTTTAATGAAGACATCCTGTGTCCTCATGGTAAGCTGGAAGCTTATGTCTCTTGTCCGTTTGACATCAACTCCTGTCATGCTTTGTTCTTCCCTTCCCCTAAAGGTCTGTTTGGGTTTCATTATGTAGTCCAGGTTGGAATTTTTCTGCCTCTGTTGCCCAGGTGCTAGGATTATAGGTATATGTCAGCACACCTTCTGAAAATTCTTTTTATAGAATATTTCAGAGCTCATGCTAGCTTCCAGAACGCTATGCATTTTTTATTAGGTAGCTTTGGCCCCTCTGTTCTTGTGGTTTTCAGTTGCTCAGCACTCTTGCATCGGTGTGGTCTCAGTACATTGGCAGTGCTTGTGCTCTGGAAGTTCACTTGCAGGGGCCGGGGACTGCTGCCCCTTACCTGGAAATGCAGACCTGTTTTCATTGTTGTGGGACTGCATGCAGTTAGAGGGCTCACCTGTGTTCGGTGTAAAACATTTACCTACCCAGCTCTTCCACCCTCATTGCCGAGGACTTGATCATGTGAACTCTGTGGCTTTGGTTTTATGTGTGCAGTTAGAGGAGGACATTCATTGTCTATCAGACACAGGAAGCTAAGAATTAACTACCTCGGAGATTAATAGCGTTGTGTAATTTTCTGCTTTTGTTTGAAAAAGGCTCATTCTTTGTACTATAAGCTTACATTGAACTTGGAGAGTGTCGGTATCAGTCAGTGAATTACATATGTATGCTTGTGGGGTAGAATTACCCTTTTGGGGGTGGGAGAGACGGTGTTCTTCCAGAGGTCCTGAGGTCAATTCCCAGCAACCAATGAGATCTGGTGCCATCTTTTGGCATGCAGGCATACATGTGGATAGAGCACACAAGCACTTGCGCCCCTCCCCCCCAGTGATATATAAATAAATATACATATATTATAAATATATAAAATGAATTATCCATTTTGGTTTTCTGAGACAGGGTTTCTCTGTGTAACAGTTCTGTCTGTCCTGGAACTTTTCTGTAGACCTCAACCTAGGCTAAAACTTAGGTCATGGCATCACACATCAAAGAATTTTAGGGCTAGTCAGTTTATGAAGCAGAGATGGCCCTTATGTGTGTTTTATCTCAGTGCATGTGTGTGCACTCTGCATGCTGGTGCCTGTGTAGGCCAGAAGATGGTATCACATCCCCTAACACTGGAATTAAAGATGGTGGTGAGCCACCATGTGATGCTGGTAACTGCACCCAGGTCCTATGCAAGAACAGCAACTGTGCTTAACTACTGGGCCATCTCTCCAGCCCCTGGGCTTTGATCTTTAAATTTTTTCTTACATGTTGTAATTTGGGTGGGAGGTCTCATGTGCCATGTCACGTGTGAAGGTCAGAATCCCTTTGAGGAAGTGCACTGTTTTGCTACCTTTACCTGGGTTCTGGAGATGGAATTCATGTGTCAGTGTAGTACAGCAAATGCCTTACCCTCTGACCATTTAATTAATTGGCCCAGTAGACTTTCACATTGTGACCTGGTGGTGTTTGTTTTTGCTCTTCTGGGGGTCCACCACCCAACTCCCAAATAAATCACACGGAGGCTTATTCTTACTTACAAATGTCTGACCTTAGCTTGGCTTGTTTCTTACCAGCTTTCCTTAACTTCTTATCCCCACTACCTTTTGCCTCTGGGCTTTTCTCGTTTCCGGGGTTGCTGTGTAACTGGCCCCTGGAGTCCTCCGCCTTCTCTGGCTTCTTATCCTTTCCTTGCAGTTTTCTCCTATCTATTCTCTCTGCCTGTCAGCCCCGCCTATCCTTTCTCCTAGCTTGCTATTGGCTGTTCAGTTCTTTACTAGACCTTCAGGTGTTTCAGATAGGCAAAGTAGCACAGCTTCAGAGAGTTAAACAAATGCAACATTAACAAAAGTAACACACCTTAAAATAATTTTCTACAATGACACCTCATTCCTCTGGTGACAAATTTATTAAAGCAAAATGTAGTTGTTTTGGGGTTGGGGGGGCGACCCTCTTGTGTGGTAGACAACACTTGAATTGCCACCCTGCCCAGCGTGTGAGCTTGGCATCCTCCTGCCTCAGTCTGCAAAAGAGCCAGTATTGAGGCCTATCCTTGCATTAGGCATTCTTCTCCATGCTTGGAAGATATTTTGTTTGTCTGTCTGTCCCTGTGTCTGTAATCCTGGACCTTTCAGGTACTACTTCAGGAAGGTTGTTCCTGACTTTGCAGCAGGGGCAGAGAGGAAGGCCAGGGGCCAGGTTGGAGGAGGGTGAGGACTTGCCTGCCACCTCCTCCAGACAGTGCTGTAACAGAGGCTGACCTTGAGCCTTTGTCCTCAGATGGTTGTGAATCACCATGTGGTTGCTGGGAAGTGAATTCTGGACCTCTGGAAGAGTAGTCTCTTAACCTGAGCCATCTCTCCAGCCCAGCATATACTTTTGTGTTTTGCTTTGTTTTTCATAGGGTTCCTCAGAGTAGCGCTGGCTGTCCTGGAACTCACTCTGTAGACCAAGCTGTCCTAGAACTCACAGAGATCCACCTGCCTCTGTTTCCCGAGTGCTGGGATTAAATAAAGGTGTAGACCATCAACCCCCATGTTATACTCTTACAGGGGTTCACTACCACACTCCCCCCCCCCCCACACACACACACAGGGTTTCTCTGTGTTGTTTTGGTGCCTGTCTTGGATCTTGCTCTGTAGACCAGGCTGGCCTTGAACTCAGAGATCTGCCTGGCCACACTTTGCTTAAGATTCCTTGAGATATTCAAAGGACCAGAAGCGTTGAGGGGTAGAGTTACCTCAAGAAGATTAAGTTTGTGTTATTAGAGTATTGGGCATGGCAAAGACAGCTTTGTTACTCAGTGCTGTGCTGGCTTTAGTGCATTCACCTCTGGACTGTGAAATGTGACTGCATTGCTGCTAACACATCTGTAGGTGCCTGGCCACTGAGTGTGAAAACAGCTTGCATGTGGGTTTCTGAGTGATGAGACCCATGTCAGTCAGCCCGCTTCACTTTTGTTGTACTTCAAATATCTGGAAAAAAAATAACCAGAAGTCAGTCGGAAATGTCCCCGATAAGCTGGCTGTATGTGAATGAACAGTAAACCCAGGAGGCTCACTGAAATTACTAAGGTTCTGATTGATCATAGCCCTCCTGACATTAGGATGGTGGTGGAGTGGCCATGGCCAGTATTCTTCCCTTGTCCTTTGGATAGTTGAACATCTGGAGGATTTTTCAAAAGTAATTGCAGGATGAGTGATATTCCACACCTGTCATCCCAGCACAGGAAGTTAAAGGGCCATCCTGAGTCACATAGATAACATCTTGCTCCAAGGAAGCCAGATGGGCTGGAGAGATAGCTCAGTGGTTAACAGCACTGGCTGCCTTCTTCTAGCTTCCATCGGTATCAGGCACCCATGCGTGCACAGACATAGATGAAGGCAAAGCAGCCAAACACATAAAAGAAAACGGAAAAGAAAAAGCCAAAACCAACTGCACATAGAGAACAAAGTCGAGGTTGAATGGCAAGGGTGTAGACTAGTCAGGATATTGCTTTATTGCTTAACTTTAATTTAAAGAGAGCAGTCTGAGGTCCATACAGCCTTGAACATACTGCTTCATTGCAAGGTGCTTTTAGAAGTCAAGCAAAGTCTTTTAAGGGAATTAGGAGCTTTGTGTGTGGGTGAAGCTGAAATGCTCTTAACCCCTGTGGGGGGTGAGGGAGTGGCTCAGATCCTAAAGTGGGTGGCAGCCGGAAGTACAATGAAATTAAACATTTAGCATGTGTGTTAACCTGTGTGTGCTCATGCTGGCACTGCAGCTGGAGCCAGTGCTGAAACTCACAAATGAACCAGAGGTTACTAAGCAAAAGGAAAAGAGCACTTACTCTCCATAGGATAGAGAACAGGGATTAGAGAAGTGATGTGGCTCTGAGCAACGGTGCTTGGGATTGAGCCTGACCCACCCACCTGAGTTTGACCCCGAGGACCCACATGGTAGAAGTAGAGAACTGAATCCTGTAAGTTTTTGTGATCTGCACACATGTGCTATGGCACATCCACATCCACACAGGTACACACATAAACAAATATTTATATATACTTTTAAAATGTTTAAGAAATAGATGTTGACTTCTTTTATCCTTGTTTTTAAGTAAATTTTTTTCTCTTCATTTAGGGGGGTTAAGCATATCTGAAAATGAAAGGAGGCTCGTTTCTCAAGAGGCTTGGAGCAAACTGCGGCAGTACTTCCCAAAAGCTCCCGAGTTCCCAAGTTACAAAGAGTGCTGCTCGCAGTGCAAGGTACACGGCCCTGACGTCTGTGGGAATGGCATGCCTCTCCTTGGGATCGTGTGTGTGTGTGTGTGTGTGTGTGTGTGTGTGTGTGTGTGTGTGTGCGCGCGCGCGCGCGCGCGCGCGCTTAGGTAAGGGAAACATGCTGTCAATGGGAGACAGCTTATTGCTTCCGTCTTTTCAGATTTTGGAACGAGAAGGGGAAGAAAATGAAGCCTTACATAAAATGATCGCAAACGAACAGAAGACTTCACTTCCGAATTTGTTCCAGGACAAAAACAGACCGTGTCTCAGTAACTGGCCAGAGGTACCATGATTGCCACAGAGAGGAAAAAAGGTCCCACAACTCTAAAGGCCTCAGCCAAATGTGTTTCAGAGCATCCCAGCTCTGTTCTTCTGTCCACTTTGTTTCCTAATTGGGAGATACACCAACTCACCATTTCCATTTTATTGCACAACTTAATGGGGGAAGCACTATTAAATCCACAAGGACTTTGTGTTGAAAACAGTGTGCTTCATACTGGGTTTGGTAGCTCCAGCTGTGTGGGAGGCTGCAGGAGAATTGTGATTCCAAGTTTGAGGAGAACCTGAGCTACGTAGTGAGTTCCAGGATGACTTGAATTTGAAAGAGAAAATCACCTTAAATTTCAGGGGGAGGGAAGGGTGAAGATGAAACTAACCCACTGTTTTTTCTTTTTGTTTCTAGGATACAGACGTTCTCTATATTGTGTCACACTTCTTTTTGGACGAATGGCGGAAGTTTGTTAGGTAGAAAATAGAAATTTCTTTCTTACTCTCTGTGGGTTGACTCTGGTAATTTTGAAATTTGCATGGGTTCCCTTAATGGTGCGTCCTTGATTACTTTTTCCTGGCACACACAGATTTTTCTTTTGTATCAAGTTACATAACTAAACCCAAAACATTAATCAATAATATCTATTTATATGTATCTCTAGATTATAATTATTATTTAAAAGAAATGCTGTGGAGCCAGGTGTAGTGGTGCAAGCTTTTAATCCCAGCATTTGTGAGGCAGAGGCAGGCAGATCTCTGAGTTTGAGGACAGTCTGGCCTACAGAGTGAGTTCCAGGACAGCCAGAGCTACACAGTGAGACCCTAAATAAATAAAATGTTGTGGTCTGTGGAAATACATGGCTCAGTCTTTAGAAGAACATATGGCATAAGCTTTTGGATCTGCTGAATCCAAGCAAATGGAGGCCCATCTGTAATGCAGTTCTCAGAAGGCAGAGCCTGGGTGTCTCTAGAACCAGTTTGCTAGTTGACCAGCCCATATAGGTGAGCTCTGGCTTCAAGTGAGAGAGAGGCTAGGGGAAAGTTATGAAGACTTCCTGATATCAGCCTTGGGTTTTTGCACACTTAGGATGAGTACCAGTTACACACATGTGCCTGTCCACATATGAACATACATACATGTTATCCCCACCCCCATGCACACATGAAAACTTTTTTCCCCCAAATTAATATCTTTCCAGGCATGGTGGTACAGAAATCCCAGCACTTGGGAGATAGAGCAGGCAAATCTCTGATTTTGAGGCCAGTCTGGTCTTATCTACAAGATTCCAGGCTAGCCAAAATTAAATAGTAAGACCCTGTCTCAAAAAACCAATACCCAAATAAATAAATAAATAAATAAATAAATAAATAAATAAATAAATCTATCTCTTCATTTACCTCCTGTCTTGTTTAAATAGAAAGCCTGCAAGGTCTACTCCTGTGTCATCCATTGGAAACACTGCCCTTCTGTGTCCACATGGAGGACTCATGTTTACATTTCCTTCCCTCACCAAAGAAGATTCAAAACTGTGAGTTTCTTCTCTTCGTGTGGCTGTCTGTCCCCAGTAATAAAGTGTGGTTAGGGGGTTCTTATCTAGCATGGAAGTCTGTTGGGAATGTGCTGAACTACTTCACTGTATTCCTTCTAAATATGACCTATGACTGGACACCTATCTTTAAAAAGAGATGAACTTTTTCAGGCAGGATCCGCAGCCACCCAGGGAAGTTTGTTCATGTCCTTTATTCTCCCACTATCAGCCTGTTGCCTGGACATTTTCCTTTGCTGGTTTCCAGCAGTCTGTCTGTCTCAAGATCAACTTCATCATCAGTTACATAGTCAGCGAAGTCTTGGTTGTATTAGGTTCGTGCAAAAGGAATTGCAGTTTTAGACTGAAATTCTCAATCATAACTAGGCTCAAACATCTTTATCAATCACTATTACAAATGTTTTTACCAATGAGAAATAAGTCTATTCCAGTAGTCTAAAGCTCTGTGCTTCAGGATTTAATTTACTCTTAGAAAGCATTTTCTGCATCCCACTGGTAGTGGGAGGGTTTTCTTTGCCACAAAAGTGAAGATGCTTGAAAGAGAGTGGTAGTCATTTGGCCAGAAATCAGTTGAAGTTGTTGGATGAGACAAAGCTTGCCGGCCCTGTTGATTCAGCTTTTGAAGTTGTGTGGTTGGGATTGTGGATAGATAGAAAGCTCGGCACTTTCTGTTGACTGATCCTGGCTGTGGGTGTTGCAGCAGTTGTTGGTGGGTCTCATTGATTTGCTGAGTGTGTTCTCAGGGTTTTGTCAGCATTCAGAAGCTGCAGTGGATCAGACCAGCAGCAGACATCAGTGACCAGACTTTTTAGTGCAGATTTTGCTTTGGAATTTCTCAGACTAGCCATTGAACTGGTTGTTACCAATTCTCATAAACAGTCCACGTTTTGTTGCACATCACAATTGGATTGAGAAATGATTCTTCATTGCATAAAATAAGATAGAATAATACAAAGTCACTCATCCCCCCACCTCTCCACCCCCCCCCCCCACTTTACAAGGCACCCAATCACCTAGCCTTTTCAACTTTCCAGTTTGCTTCAAATAGCAGAATAATAGTCCACACTGAGTTCATTGAGTTCTTTGGCATCTTCTGACTACTCAAAAGGGTCAACTTTTTGATTGATCTGAGTGGGTCCTTTATTGTCAACTACCGATGGCCAGCTACTGTACTCACCTTCAGGGCTCTTATTTCCTATTCGAAACTTTTTGAATTTCCACTGCACTGTATGTTCTTAGCAGTTCGTTGAACAAATGCTGTGTTTTATTGCAAGTTGTCTCTGGTGCTTTAGGACCCATAAAAAGAAAATTGCTTGAATTTGTTTTTTGTGTAACATCATTTCCATAGTATAAAATAAACATAAAATTGATAACAATAAATCATTATCAAAATACAAAGTGAAGAAATGTACATTCAAATGATGTATGACATTACTACATTAATTAAAAATGTTTCCTCATATCAAATGGCAGTTTCAGCAATGCAAAAACCGCAGTTGCTTTTGCACACACCTAATAGTTGTCTTTTTCTACAGCTGTCAACCTTTAGAGAGAAGAGAAGGAGGCTGGCCCACTGCAGCACATAATAAGTAAATATCAGAATTAAAAAGTCCCCCGGGATGATGCTGGACTATAGTTTACGTATATATTTTAATGTTTGGAGGTCATTTAAAGGAACTCAATGTATATTTCCTTTTAGAGTTCTCACTCCTTCTGTTACTGTGTTGCCAATTGTGACCATTAGACATTTAGAAACAGTATGTCTTAGAGCTGGGGATGGAGCTGAGTCACTAGAGTGCTGGTGTAGCACATGGCAGAGCCTGGGGTGACACCCAGCACTACCTCATCCAGGTGTGGTGGTGCACAACTATAATCCCAGCGGTCAATTAGAGAACTCAAGTACAATTTCAAGGCCCTAAGTACTTCGCTTCCTTCTTTCTTATTGCCATTTTCTTCTCTCTCTGTCTTGCAGTAACTATTATTTAAACTTAGTCCTCTGTCTCAGAACATCATCCTATTAAAAGATGCATACTGAAACATAGGCAGGACAGTCATAAGTTCTGGGCCAACCTCAGCCACATCTTGAGACCTTGGCTAAAAACCCAAACCAGGATTAATTAGTGTACTAATTAATTAAATTAATTAATTAGTGCAAAGTTGAACTTTTAATTGTATTGTATATTTAATGCGTTTTCTCTGAACAGCCTTATCCTGTACATATTCTTCTGTGTCTAACTTTATTCAGCTTGTGAGTGTTGATTCCTATCAAACCTGTCCATAAAGTCCCACTGGATTTGATGAGTTTCCCCTCCTGTTAATTTGCTGTAAATTGTTGGTGATATTGATTTTGTTGTAGGGTCTTTGCTCTGTTGCTCTCCTCGTGTCTTAAGGCATATTGGTTTTTGTTTTTTGTTTTTTGTTTTTTGTTTTTTTTTTGCACAGTATAGCTCTCATATGGCCCAGTGAATGGCAAATGATTCAAAAGCTCTTTGTTGTGGATAAAGTAATTAAAATCACAAGAATTGAAGTGGGAGACTCTTCTGAAATACAGTATATTTCTGATCCTAGTAAGTTTTCATATTGCTTTTGGTTTCTTTCATTAAATGTTGACAGTTTGAAAGGGGGAAGGGGAGGGTCCATCAGTACTCAATTAATGTTGAATATTATAGATGCTTCTGGCAGACTTTTGAGCTGTCATCATCTGAACATTTAGTTACAGGCAGTACACAGGTTTCCTCATCATTTGCATGCAGCCTAGCACATCAATTACTGAATACAATGTGTAGTTCCTGATTGGGTTTTTGTAACGATTCTTCAATTGCTTCTGCTCTACTCTTTTCTAGATCTCTGTCCAGATTGCAGAGAAGGCTTGCTATGCCAGCAGCAGAGGGATCTTCGAGAATATACCCAAGCTACCATCTATGTCCACAAAGTTGTGGACAACAAAAAGGTACCAGTTCTTGTGGAAATGACTAGGAAAGGTAGGCCTCCAAATCTGCCCACTAAGAGTTGAACTTGAACAGTGGGAAAGAGTAGGAGAATTTCCAGTGTTGTCTGAATTCTGGTTTAAAAAATTTGCTGTTGTGCTGGAGAGATATAGCTCAGCAGTTAAGAGCACTGGCTGCTCTTCCAGAGGTTCTGAGTTCAATTCCCAGCAAGCACATGGTGGCTCACAACCACCTATAATGAAAGCTGGCACCCTATTCTGGTGTGGAGGCATACATGCAGGCAGAACACTGTTTACATAATAAATAAATCTTAAAAAAAAAATTGCTCTGTCTGTTGGGTTTAGGCGAGGTGGGAGCATAGCTGGGAGCATAGCAGGACAGGGAGAGCCAGACTGGGCCTCAGCATTGATCTGAAGGGCGGGAGAAATCGGAAGGTGTGACTTCAGAGCATTTTTCTGTATTACTATTGGCTTTGAGACTAGAGCAGGGTTTGGAGAATTAAAGGCAGTTAGTTACTAAGTACATTGTTTTAGAATGCTACCTTCCAAATTATGCATTTCAGGTGTAGAGTTCTACTTTACAGATTAAAAAAAAAGGCTTTATTTTCAAACATGACTGAGAAAAGGAACATAATATGAGCATCTCCCTTCCCCTCCTTAAACCTTTTGACCTTCAGCCCATTTATGTAGTCGTGGAGCAGCCAGTGTTTAATTTGAAATTAGTAGCTGTGTCTACTGTGTTATGTAGAAGAGCCTTTTTTCTGTCTGCTTCTCAGTTTCTATGTCACAACCTGTAACTCCAGTTCTGGGAGATTTGGTGTTGGTTGCATCTGAGGCGTGCATGCAGACACACACACACAAATACAGAATTAAAAATAAAACTCAGCCAGGTGTAGTGATGCACACCTTTAATCCCAGCAGAGTTCAAGGCCAGCCGGTCTACTTAGTTACTAGATAACTAGAGATAGAATAGTGAGACCTGCCTCAAAAAAGTATATAAATAAATAAAGGGGTGGAGAGGCCAAAGGGTTAGGCTGCAAGAAGTTAAAGAGCAAAGAAGGTGGTCCTGGTTCCCAATCCAACCACACCTCACAGATCCAAAGCCCTACCCACCCCCTACCACATGCTCACCCAGGGCCTGACACATTTCTCTCTGCTCCCGGTGCATTCAGGTGATGAAAGACTCAGCTCCGGAGTTGAATGTGAGTAGTTCTGAGACCGAAGAGGACAAGGAAGAAGCTAAGCCAGATGGAGAGAAAGACCCGGATTTCAATCAGGTCCGCATTGAAGCTCGTCCCATCATTGTGCCGCCTTTCCTCCAGGCATCTCCTCCTGGTTTGGGATCTTGTTCTGGGTCCCTTTCCACTTGTCCTGTAGTTTTGTGTTCTTTTTTTTTTGGTTTTTCGAGGCAGGGTTTCTCTGTGTAGCTTTGCGCCTTTCCTGGTACTCACTTGGTAGCCCAGGCTGGCCTCGAACTCACAGAGATCCGCCTGGCTCTGCCTCCCGAGTGCTGGGATTAAAGGCGTGCGCCACCAACGCCCAGCAGTTTTGTGTTCTTTAGTTTTTGTAGCATGCTGCAGTTCTCCTAATTTCCAATCCATCTCTCTCTCTCTCTCTCTCTCTCTCTCTCTCTCTGTCACACACACACACGACTACATACCCCCCAGAATTCATTTAAGAAAGTAACTAGGTGTGGTAGCTATGGTGGTGCTCACCATTACAGCATTCTTTCTGGAGGTAGAGGCAAGTGGATATCTGTGTGTCTGAGGCCAGCCTAAGTCTACTTAGAAGAGTTCCAGAACAGGTCTACCCTGTCTCAAAACAAGCAAGTAAACAAAAAAGTGCTGCACGTGGCAGTGTGACTAAGACCACCCAGGAGGCTGAAGTAGGATTGGCCACGCTGGGCAGAATACTAAAACAAGACACATGCATTTCTTGGTACGATGCTTAATTATGAGAATTTTGGAGTTTTGTTTTGTGTTTCGGTTTTTTGGTTTGTTTGTTTTTTGTTTTTGTTTTTGTTTTTTTTTAAAGACAGTATTTCTCTGTATAGCCCTGGCTGTCCTGGAGCTTGGTCTCAAAACAAAACCCAAAGTTTGGCTCCTGTTAAAATTCCTTCTAACGTGTAGAAAACTATTCTAGTAGAAAGTATGGATGGATATGTGGATAAGCTTCTGGCTTCTGGAAAACAAACAGATGACTGTGTTCCTTTTATATTCTATAGAACACTGTATACATTTTAAGGCTTTAAAGAAAGCTATGTGTATGTATATTTTTGAGTGCATATACATATGTACCATGTGAGTGCAGGTACCCACAGAGGCCTGAAGAGAGCATTGGATCCATGGAACTGGAGTTACAAGTGGTTGTGAGCCTCTTAGTAATATGCTGGGAACCAATTGTGGGTCCTGGAAGAACAGTAAGTGCTTTTTTTTTTACCCTGGAGTCATCTCCTCAGCTGCCACACCTCACCTCCAGCCCTACTCCTTCCACCCCCCTCATTTTTTTCTTTTTGAAACAGGGTTTTACATTGTCTCCCTACCTGAACTGGGTTCAAATTTTCTGAGATACTTGCCCCTCCCTCTCCTTGTGCCTGGGCCCCTCCCTCTCCTGTGCCTCTGATCCTACCTTTGCCTCTGCTGGGTTTAATGTGTGTGTTCCCACATCCAACTGATACTGATCCTTTAAAAACCTTGGATTTTTACTTGATGTTTGTCTTTTAGTAGCTAAAATATCTTTATCCTAAGAGAGTAGTCAGAGTACACTCTATTCCACCCATGTTGGAATGGCCTTCTTCATTGTAGAAAAGTCTCTGGACTTGCTAGTCTGTCACACACACTGATACTGCTGCTTGAGTTTCAGTTTTTTCAAGACAGAGCTTCTCTGTGTAGCCCTGGCTGTCCTGGAACTCACTTATACACCAAGCTGGCCTCAAACTAGAGATCCACCTGCCTCTAAATCTAGAGTGCTGGGATTAAAGGCGTGCACCACCACTGCCTGGCAGCTGCTTTATTTTTAATATCTCCACTTAATATAACCACTGAGCTGGAGAGGTGGCTCAGTGGTTAAGAGCACTGGCTGTTCTTTCAGAGGTCCTGAGTTCAATTCCCAACACCCACATGGCGACTTGCAACCATCTATAATAGAACCTGATGCCCTTTTTTGGCATGCAGGTATACATGCAGAGCACTCACATATAATATAAATAAATAAAAAGTTTTGGTTGCCTCAAGGTAAATGTTGCTTGTAGTTACCCAGTGTGTGGAAGGATGTGTCAGTATTTGTTATCCATGCCTTGTTGGAATCTTAAAAATAACCTTAACAAACCCATGAAGGAGGAAAACTCGCAGTTTTAGGCCCCACCCTCTGACAGTGGGCGGGCACATTTTAGTTTCCTTTGTTAAGCTTGGTGCATTCTGTGGTAATGCTGGGTTCAGTTTGAGAGTTTTCTAACTGAGGTGCCCTATTTCCCTATTAAGATCTGTGTTGGTGTCTGCTGTCATGTTTCCTGTGATGATGGAGTCAAGTTTTCTTTGTTGTCTCTGTTTTCCCTTTGGAGACACAGTCTTGCAGGCCCTGCATGTGCCACGTAACTGAGGTTGGCCTTGATCCCATAGTTGTCTTGTTTGGTTTCCAGAGCACTGGGGCTGCTGGTATGGCCACTCTGCCTGGCTGTAACGCAGACCTAGCATTGCTCTTTGTTTCCAGCTTTGCTTTTCCGCCTAAGAGCTGTTTAGCAAACTCTACATTTCCGTGTGATTCAGACTTTGAAAGGCTGACTGTTTCCCTGAACATCCCATTTTATTCACTGTGGTCATGACCACAGCAATGTTTCAGGTGGACGTGGAATTTCTGTCCTCAGTTGTGGATAGCAACAGATTTCACGTGTACAAATACAATGATGCAGAATGTTGGAGAACATTGCTTTTTACGCCATAATTATTTTGTACACATTATAATTTTCTTCCATCTCCCTTCTCCATGTTTGGATATTGTAATACTCTAGAATGTTTTAAATACTTTTGGTTTAGAGCAGGGTGGGGATCACAATTCTAACCCTCTGTTTAGAGCATAGTAACTAGTCCCTAGGGATACCTAGTATCTTCAGAATGTTCCCTCCCCTCCCCCCAACATGGTGGCTGGTTGCACTGCAGTAAATTCATGCCATAAATCGAGGCCTTAGTGCTCCTTAATGGAGTTGAGCAAATCCCCTTCCCTCTCTAAGCCAGATCAACCCAGTTCTCTCCATGTTATCTAAAATTCAGGTTAATGATACACTCAGTGGATATCACTTAGGTAATTGAAAGCCTTTAAAACCAGTGGCTGGAAGAGGAACAAAAACCAGTGTGTTGGTTTTAGTGGGTTGAGATGAGTTAAAGAAAAATAATTCCAGGAAAAGCCTTTAGGTCCTCATAAAATCAATTTGAAAAGATGTTAGTTGCTGGGTGAGGCATGAGGTGAGTTTGAGTTTATGTAGTAGATATCATCTGTCTGTAGATAACCCCTCTTTCACAGTTGAATAAAGTATTCACCTTGGATGCAGTTTTCAGGACTGATAAACTGCCTAACTTTTCTTTGTGAATCTTAGAATCACATTCATGGGCATGGAAGCTCAGACTAGAGTGGGCAGGTTCTTGCTAAGACTGTGCCCTGGTAGCTGCTTTATGAATTGCAAAACACAGTAATAATTTGAATGGGACA
>CABHPQ010171342.1:51103-69187 GCA_902168405.1 Peromyscus aztecus | reverse complement strand
GTGTGTGTGTGTGTGCCATTTGCAATGTATATATGTGTGTATGTAGTATGTATATATGATATATATTGGAATATCTGCAGATTCCAGAAGTTAAGAAGCAATATGCAAATATAAGATAAAGCCATATCAGTGAGTTCATGGACCCAAACAACACAAGTACTGCATAAGACTGTACTTTGGGGAAAACTCCATGCCTCACATCACTTCAGGCCTCTAATTCTCTCATAAACTACCTTCCATGAGTTTAATAATGAAAACATAGTCACTATGTTCATTCAGCATTGCCTTTTAGATGTCTAGTGATCATCTAAAAAGGAGTATGCCCTAAACTGACTTCTGATTTCCCCATCCCACCCCCAAAACTAATAGTTCTCTGTCTCGGTCCCATGATGTATCTACTGCCTGCATCACCATTCTCCCCGATGACTGAAGAGCATGAAGACATTCCTTACTCCCCCTTGTATTATAGATCCCACCCTGCAGTGCAGTAGCTGATCTTTTAGAGAGAGACAGCCGTTTCTTGTATTGCTCAGTACACCATGGCTTGGTACACCCTCATCTCAGTTCACCATGGCTTGGTACACCCTCATCTCAGTACACCATGGCTCAGTACATGCTCATCTCAGTACACCATGACTCAGTACACCCTCATCTCTTGCCTGCCTTGGTACAGTCACTTCTTGAGATACCTTGGTGTTCCTGCTTTTCTCTTTGTTCAGTTCATTCTCATCCCAGCTAGTGGGAAACAAATAAATCATTAGAAAAGTCATGTCCCTCCTCTGATAGCAAAACTCCAGTTACATTTTCATTTCACATAAAGTGAAATTTCCCATGGCTCTTGCATTCTTAAAACCCTTCCCCATTTGTCCTGGCTATCACTGACCTCCTATCTCTCTGAGCTCCTCCTCCCCTTCTCTGTTAAATCCAAGCCTGCCCCTTGTTGTTCCTCAAACACCAATCAGAGTCCTCTGTGGACAAGGAATGACTGGTTTTAACTGAGCGTCTTTTATTGTGCTGTTTACTAGGTGACTCAGATTTGGTGTGGCTTTGACTAAAAGTGGGGAGGGACTTCCAAAAATGGAGTATTAAGCTAATTCAGAAGGTTTTGCAGAAATTTCTTGCAGGGAAGTAATCCCTTAATATTTCAGGAATTGCATAATTTCATCAGAATATGACATTGACATAGTCTATTTTCAAATGTGTTTAATGGTTTTATTGAACTTTAGAGCTCATAATCTTTCTCGGTTCTCCTTTCTCTATTATTCTGTAATGATAGGAGATAATAGCTTCTGCTTCTCCTTTTTACCTTGTCTTTGTGGAAGTCATGCCACCAGCGTAGTCACTGGGTGTAGTCTTTCAAATGCAGAAGGTTTCAGAGACAAATATTTACCTCTACCTGTAACTGGTACTAGAATAGTCAATACGTAGAAGCCTTCTTCTTTGAAAGGGATTATCATCTGACTGAGTTCTCTCTGCAACTGTACCTTTGTATTATGAGATGTGGCTCAGGGTACTCACAGTTTTCTTTCTCTTTATAGCAGGTGTTTGTTCGGGGCTGAAGGTGACGGTGCCTTCACACACTGTCCATGGCATCAGGGGACAGGCTCTCTACCTCCCCGTGCACTATGGCTTCCACACTCCAGCATCTGGCATCCAGATCATATGGCTGTTTGAAAGATCCCACACAATGCCCAAATACTTGCTGGGCTCTGTGAATGAATCTGTGGTTCCCGACTTGGAATACCAGCACAAGTTCACCATGATGCCACCCAATGCCTCTCTCCTCATCAATCCGCTGCAGTTCACTGATGAGGGCAATTACATTGTGAAGGTCAACATCCAGGGAAATGGAACCCTGTCCTCAAGTCAGAAGATACAAGTCACTGTTGATGGTGAGTCCTCTGTGGTAGTAGATAGGAGGCTAGGTCGAGTCAGTGGAGGCTCAGGATACCAAGCTTCCTGGGATTTAAGGTCCTGGCTCTACCCACTCTGAGTGAATTAATTAATGTTCAAAGTTTCCCTAATACAATCTCCTACCTTATAACGCTTCCTGAGATTTAGTTATATATGTATATAAGGGAGATGCCCAGTGCACAGCAACAGATCTTCAAGCAATAAATGAAACTTACTGTTTTCTTAGGACTTATATAAAGCTGCCGGAAGAGTGAGGTATGAGCACTTTATTTTCTCATTTGTAGACTATATCCTGGGAAGGCCCCTGTTTTTAATCACATGAAGATTTTTATTTGGTGCAACATTAAAGATGAGTCAAGGGCTTTATGTAAGGACAATAGAAGTTGGGGGAAATGTTCTCTGAGGGAGACTGGAGTTAGCTAACCATCAGGCATTTGTTTTTAATTATTAAAATTTATAAGTGGCGTACCTTGAACATACTACGTACAAAATTCAACTTATTTTTCTGTCTCCTCTTTCTTTGACAATGTATCTCATTTTAGTAAGTATTAAATTGATTCTATTACTTCCTCAGGCCCAGGCTTTGCATACATCACTGACCATCCCATCTTCTCATAACATACACCCCGTCTGAAAGAAAACCTTATTGGCTAACCTTAAAAATAGACTCCAGCTGCTTTCGCCTACCCTTTACCGCTGCCTTGCTCACACCTCTAACTGTCTCTTAAACTGCCACAATTGCTTGCTCTCTAGCCTCTGTACTTCTTCTCTTGCTGCCTCCTGTCACAGAAAACACCTGTCACAGCTTCCTACCGCACTCAAATGGGAGCCAAAGTACTAACAATAATCTTCAAAACCATCTGACCCCATTCTCTGCCTCTGACCACTATACTCTCTGTTCTGGCCACACTGGTCCCTTGCTTTTCCTTGAGCAGGACAAATACACTCACACCTTGGGTCCTTTGTTCTCACTCTTCACTCTATCCAGACAACTTTTACTCAACATCACGTCCTTTATTTCTTTTAGGTATCATCTTAGTTGTCATCTCTATGAAGCCTTTTCTGACCACTCTCCACTCTGTATAAAAATGTCATCTTAGTCACACACACACACACACACACACACACACACACACACACACACAGTGCTCATTCTCTTTAATTTTACTTTTCTCTTTGTTCATCAAACTTCCATTGAACTTACTATCATCTGTAAATAGTATCTGTATTTATTTTTTATTGTTTCGCTTCCACGACTAGACTATGAAGTCTATGGAAAGAGGAGCCTTGTCTGTGTTCTTGCTGCTTTCTTCTCGGTGCTCAGAACTGCACTGGCCATAGCCGACTCGGCAACCCCTGTGGAGTAAGGAGACAGGCAGAAGCAGAAGAGGCTACAGGGGACTAAGACAATGGCTGTGGGACCAGATGTCTGCAAAGCAATTGTAGGGAAATTGAAGAAATACCTAACAGGAACTTTCATAAAGTTCACCTGCAACAGTTTTCATACAAGTTTCAATAGGACAGCCCTTACCTGTGTATTGTAATGTTGGATTTATTTGGTGAAATGGAACCAAAAACTGTAGTAAACAGGCTTTAAGAACCTAAGCCTGCTCAAAAGGAAAACTTCAGGTTTGTTCCAGGCAAGTGCATGATATGGATGACTATTCCATGTCACAGCTGCCTAGTTATCTCATACCACATATATCCCCACACAGAGATACCTGGGATGTATTTAACTATACCAGTGTACACAATTCATTTTTCTTTTTAAAACATAATAACATGCTCAAGATGCTATTGCAAGCCCTTTGCTCTTGCCAGGGAAGACAAAGGACTGAATTAAATGAACAAACCAGTAGACGACATCCACCTTGAAAAATGCCAGATGTTCCCAAGTTGCTCAGCTCCCCTCCTAATTTCTTCAACCTTGTTTTTCCTTATCTTTCATTTGTTTCTATTTGCCCTGGGCTGGAGAACTGGGTCTGTTTGGGCCCTCATGCAGTTTCCATTGTAAAAAAAAAAAAAAACAAAAAAAACAAAAAAAAAAAACATGTAACAATAATATAAGAGAAATTTGCCTGAGGAAGAAGCATCAAACTCAACTGCAGGCTTGGTGGGAAATCAACACCTGAAGTACTGGGTCCAATCACAGGCT
Organism: Peromyscus aztecus; assembly: GCA_902168405.1. Lineage (NCBI taxonomy): Eukaryota > Metazoa > Chordata > Mammalia > Rodentia > Cricetidae > Peromyscus > Peromyscus aztecus. Next base: position 65,118 of record CABHPQ010171342.1, on the reverse strand, counting down.
GTCTAGGTGTTGCAACCGTGGCCTGTCTGTGCTCTGTGAGCTTACAGAGCTAGAGACTATTAATGTCTATCTTTCTAAAATGCAGGAACACTACATTGACAAGTGTAAAGGCCTCTTCTCTTTGCTGTTTAACTCTGAACAAGTAACTATTTTCTTACGTCTATTCTGTTTATCTACATGTGTGTGGGTATGTGTTCCTGAACGTGCCTCAGAGCACATGTGGAGGTGAGAAGAAACTTGCTGGAGTAGTTTCAATCCTTCTGCCATGTAGGATCTGGAGATCAAACTCTGGCTTGACAGAATGCGCCTTTACCACTGAGCCATCTCGCTGGCCCACAAATCACTATTTTATCAAACAGGGTAAAGAACTTTGAAGATGGATGATGTTGCTGAAATGATAGTGAATGCATATGTGATTACCAATTCTATCCATATACTTAGAGCTAAAAGTCAGTGAAGAAATGTCTGTGTTCCTTTACGTTTGCCTACTGAGTGCCACATTCATAAAATAAAGCTAGTTTCTCATTGCTTCACTTTTTAACAGGGATTTCTTTTATATTTCAAGTTTAATAAAAATCTCAATAATATATCATATCCTCCTGTCAAATTGATTCAGTGTTGACTGAAATGTAGACTTTAGCTTGTTAATGAAATTGCATATATGCCACTCTCCAAAAATTCCCCTACACGTTTTCAAACGTATACCATACATGAGCTGTATAATTTACTTTTCAGATGGATAAAAATGTGAGGTTGCCACATCCCTTCTTGCCAGGTGCTTTTGGTACATTACAAGTCAGGAAAGGGAAATAACTGTATACATTTTGCCTGTGAGAATGTACCTTCACGGCAGATAAGCATTTGCACGATCCCTTAAGTTCAGAGAGGGGGAGGGGAGAGAAGCTTTGGTGGTAGAGAAAGCATGATGAATAGGAAAGTGGAACTCTGGGCTTTCAACCATTAACTATATAAAAAGTAAATAGATTAATTGTCAATACTTGAATTCAAGTTCTAGAATTTGATGAGCTCTAACTGTATAAGTATATTTCATATTTTACTATTTTTAAATTTCTGTGACTTTTTAATGTCCGCTTTAACTGTTATCCAAGCTGTTTATGTTTACAAAATATTAAAATATTGGAATCATTTTCCCAGGACTCATTATTGGAAAGGCTTCTTAGAGTTGTACTCTAGCTCCATGGATGGAAAGTGATTATTTCTATGTCTCTTGATATTACAGATCCTGTCATGAAGCCAGTGGTTCAGTTCCATCCTCCTTCTGGGGCTGTGGAGTATGTGGGCAACATTACCTTGACCTGCCAGGTGGACGGGGGTACCAGGCTGGTTTACCAGTGGCGAAAAAATGGGAAGCCTGTTTGCATCAACTCCAACCACTCATTTTCTCCCCAAAACAACACCCTTTGGATTGTTCCAGTAACAAAGGAGGACATTGGGAACTACAGCTGCCTTGTGTCAAATCCTGTCAGTGAGATGGAAAGTGACATCATTATGCCTACCATATATTGTAAGTAACTTCTTTTTTTTCCTTATGTCAATATTTATGGTACGATCTCATAGGGATAGGTGTAGATAATATCAGCACCAGATGTCATTTGGTCTTTACCAGTATTGTAGCTCAGTACTTGGTATAGCCATGTCACCTAGGCATTGTCTGGCCCAGACATATATCTGTTGACATAACTTTACCTTTTGAAGATCAAGTGAACCACTAATCTCAAGGTATTCAAAGTGAAATTTGTGATTCTAACCATTGGATGATCTCATGTGTGGTGGAATTCTCAATCCCAAGAATCCAGTACCACAAAGAGGTGCTGATTCATTCATCTTCCTTCAGAAGGAAGGGGAAATGATGGGGTCCTGGGGATGTGGGATGTGCTCTGTGGACTGCATGGAAAAGGAGTACTCCTGGGTTACGTGTGGAAGAGTGCCCTGAAGGACAAGGGTTCCCTACACCTGTTTTCTCTCCACCATTTCTACACTTGATCTTAGCCAAAGATCAAGAAATGATTTTCCCATTTCTGAAAGAAGGGTTCAGGAAGGATCCTACTCAGAGCAATCTCAAGTGTTTTCCCAAGAAGATCAGTAATTACTTCTGAATTTTAATTCTCTTCAGTTATTGTTTTCATTGTTGACATGAAATCTCACATACAAATAAAATGTGTCAAACTCTTCAGGTTGTATCATGTTACCATCACAACCTCCTTTTCCTTAGTCTATTATTTTTCTAGTCACTACACAGCCATAGCACTACCTCTAATAGGATTCCATTTTATTTATGTATTTTGTGTGTGTGTGTGTGTGTGTGTGTGTGTGTGTGTGTGTGTGTGTGTGTGGTGTGTTTAGGTATGCACATGCCACAGCATGCCTGTGGAAATCAGAGGACAATTTTCGAGAGTCAGTCCTCTCTTTCCACCATGTAGGTCCTAGGAAAGGAAAATCAAATTGTCAGGCTTGAAAGAAATCAGCTTTACCCACTGAGTCACCTCACCTACCCTCTAAGATGCTTTGATTGTATGCAAAGTTTAAAATAACATGGAGTTTGTCAGTTTTTACAACAGTGACATTGGGGGACTGGATGACTTTGCTGTGGGACTGTCCTGGACAATTTAGAGTATTCTGAAGCCTCTCTGTCCTCCATCAGTGCATGCTAGCACTAACTAAAACCTATCTCTGAATGTTACTGTATAACCTCTGTGAGTGGGGCAGTACCTCTTCAGCTGAAAGCCAACAGCCAACTCTTTGGGAAGCCTTAGTGTAAGATTGCAAAAGCAACTATGCAGCTAAGAAAAGTGAGATGTGGCAAAGGAAAACTTGTCTCCTCTGGCATGAGCATGAAGCTTTCATCTTCTAAGAGGAGAACTGAGCCTGGCACATATATCTGCACACTCGTCAAATACATCTTCATAATAGCAGAAGAGACACAAAACCCTGCACCTAGTGCTTACAAGTCAGACAACAGGAATGAGAAATGGGGTTGATAATGACCTACATGACCTCTGGAAATCCTCTGGTCTTTCTGGGCCTCATTTATAAAATGGAGACATTTGAAATTACCTCACTGTATTCCTGAGATTAAATGAGATATTGTCCAAAAAAGTAGACAAGCATACAAACAAGCACTCACTAAAGAGAAGATGGTGCTATTATTAACATATCTGTCTTCATCTGCTTCATATATATGCATCTGTTTTCTCCACTAGAACACATGTCTCAAGGACATGTGTCACAAAAAAAAAAAACTTTAGCAAAAAGTACTAGCATGTGAATAAAATGTAGTCTTCTGTAACCAGATAATACTTAAAATAAAACTGAATACCAGCACTGAGACAGGGAAGGGAGCTGCTGGGGCTGGGAGGAAGACAGAGGAGTGATAAAGGCTTTGCTTGAAAACCAGCCAATTCAACTGAAGGAAATAGAATTACTGGATCTTAAAACTGGCCATCGATCCTATGTTTTAGTAGAAGACAGAAGCTGTGTATGATAAGATGTACAGAGTAAAATATCATGGCTATTTTAGATATGTGTCATAAGAAGCACAGCGGACAGGATTAAGAACTATGGAGTCATGGGCCAGGGTTCAAATCCTGGGTTGGCAAGCTTATCTCTCTGAACATGGCTCTCTTCATTCATTTAATGATGACCTTGGAAACTTACTTCATGGAGTAATTGTGGGTCTGAACTGCCACTGTATGTAAAGTGATAGAACCCTTGACTGGCCCGTAGTCAGTGCTGTAGAATGGTTCGCCAGTGTTTCATTATAATGTTATTATCCCATGTGAATACAAAGACTGAAAACATTGCTTCCTACTAAAGAAAAGCCTCCTTTCATAAAGTGACATTTGAGTCAATGTGTAACAATGAATATGGTTGAGCAAGTGGAAAGGTCTGGAAAAACCATCACATGCCCAGGCAGCAAGAGACCAGACACAAAGAGGAAGTAAACGTATTTTTCAAGGACTGAGACAGATCACGGTTTGTTTTGTTTGTTTGTTCATTTGTTTTAGAGACAGCATAACATTCTACATTCCAGGCTGACCCGGGACTTAATACGTAGCCTAGGCTTGAGTTTAGGGTAATCTCCAGAGTCAGCCTCCTGTGTACTGACATTGCAAGCATGAGCTATGATACTTGATTTGTATTTAGTTAAAAATAATTTGTAATTATTAATTCATAGCTATATTTGAAAGGTTTTAAAAGGTTTTTCCAGATAGCCCTATGAGAATGTTCTGTCTGTTTTTAAAGCAGATGCAACAGACGCACAGAGCAAGCCTAAGCTGTAGCAATGCTGCACGGCTAGTGGAGAATTGTAGGGAAGATTCAGAAGCAGTGCAGCCAGTTTATATCTGTATTTCTTCACTAAGCAAGTTATTATGACATGAGTTAAAACTTTAATTCAAATACAAGTAGCACAAACATAACTATGTGAGCTATGTGAGCACTGGAAAAAGAAAATATGAACAGACAAACTGAATCAAAGGTAAGCCTTGTCACCAGGTTTTTCTTGGCTTAGCAATGATCTAATCATATGACGTAAAAGCACAAACCTACACTCATTATAAGTTTCTCTTGCTATCATGACTCCAGCCCTGTTTTATTACTAGTTTTTGTTTGCTTTGTTTTCTTGGTTTCAGGTGACAAGGTTTAAATAGCATGCATGAGTGTTTGTCACTAATCTATTGAGGTGGCATCGAGGTGTTTGCAGTTTTCTCATTCCGTGTACACTGGGAATATTTTCCTTGTTTGATGCTATTTTCCAATGCTCCTTTTGTATGTAATTACTCCTCTTCCTTCATTATCTCCTACTGAAAGGCCCATCTGTCCTGGCCTGTTCTCACCTCCTCAGTGTCACTAAGAAATTCAATTCTCTGTGCAAAGACAGCATCTTGTACATGTCTCTCTCTGGTCCTCACTACAGTATATCTTCCTTGACTCTTCTCCATTCATAAGTACCAGTACAACAAACTCTCCTAGGAGTTCCACATTGCTTAAGAATCTTTAATTTTATAGGGCAATACTTGACACCATTAGGAACTCAGTTTAACCTGACTAAAATGGAATAGACTCTTTTGTTCATATCATGCTTCAGATCCCACTTTTACTCCATGGCTCTGTGGTCAGACAAATATCAATAATCAGGTGACTGTCATAGTCTAATAATCTCCCATAGATATCCACATAACGATTTAGAGTTCCATCATGGATTCTCTATTCTGTTTTCGTTGTTTCCATGGCATTTTCTTCTTGCAAAGCAGGAATTATGTTTCTGTTGCTAGAAAAGTTATAACAAAATCTATCAAGATTGGTTATATGTTCATTGGGTCATGATGTCATAATCTGGTGTTAGCCTTGGTGGAATACAATGACAAGTAAAAAGTCAGCAAATATCTACTTATGGCTTACAAAATGTAAATGCCTTCTAGCTCCAACTGTAAATAATAACCCAATAACCACTACATTTTGTGTGAAACACATGGCACTGCTGCGGGGAGTACTCTAAGTGATAAAAATTAAAGGGAAAAAAGGTCATTTACAGTAAATACTTACCATCTGCTCCCTCGCAGGGTGGCAAGCAGCATCATGATGGAAACTTAGGTACTGTTCCCACCCAGTCATAAATTGTTAAAGAGAACAGATGATATGTGATTTTACAAGTCATTTAGTAAACAGCCATCCCTAAGGCAGAGTTCATTTCTATTGAGAGTGTTCTGCCAAAGGCAAGACGGTGAACCATAATCCAAAGCCAAATGGAATCGTTCATCTGCTTTTATCTGTATCAGAGGCCACTCTAGTTGAGCCACTCTGAAGGTCTCCTACAGGGCTGCCCGTTCATTTGAATAATATGCTAATTCTCCATCAAAATAGAAGAATGTTCTGTCTGAAGTGCTGAAGTGCTAAGCAGTGTGGAGAAAATCACATCGTAGTCCAGTCAGGGGAGAATAGAATGTAAACAGTGTCAGATGAAGTGGATGCCTGTGTGTGTTTGTGTGTGTAAGAGGAAGAAACACAGAGAAAGAAACGAACACAGACCCAAACACAGCCACAGAGAAAGGGGTGAGAGGAATAGGAGTAGCAGAAAAGAGGAGGTGGAAGAGAATAATGGGAAAGAGAGAGATGTAACTAGAGAAAGGGATGATTGTACAGATGTTGGGTCTCTAGGAAATTAAAGATAGCTTTTCATTAGTGTGGTTCTCTATTGTGGTGATATTGTGTTCCCCAAAATATTGTGCATCCCAATAAACTTACCTGGATCAGAGGACAGAACAGCCACTAGATAGACATAGAGGCCAGAAAATGGTGGCACACGCACCTTTAATCCTAGCATTCCAGGGGCAGAGATCCCTCTGGGTCTCTGTGAGTTCAAAGCCACACTGGAAACAGCCAGGCATGGTGACTCACGCCTTTAATCTCAGGAAGTGATGGCAGGAAGAAGAAAGATATATATAAGGTGTGAGGACCAGGAACTAGCCTGGTTAAGCTTTTAGGCTTTTGAGCAACAGTTCAGCTGAGATTCATTCTGGATGAGGACTCAGAGGCTTCTAGTCTGAGGAAACAGGATCAGCTGAGTAATTGGCGAGGTGAAACTGTGGCTTGTTCTGTCTCTCTGATCTTTCAGCGTTCACCCCAATACCTGGCTCCTGAGTTTGTTTTTTATTAATAAGACCTTTTAAGATTCGTGCTACACTCTGTTTTATGATTTTTTGCAATAAACATGCATTTCCTATTTATAATCAGATAAAATATAAATTTTATAAAATTATATCAGAAGTAATGAATTCAAATGCCTCAAAGTATTGGTTTCCAGGAACTGGAAGAAATGCTTGGCAGGGAGGGCTCATAGAGGGTTAAAAGATGTGAAGCTGATGCTGGGGATCCAGATATGGCATATGTTAAGACGAAGAGAAAAGATGATGCCAACCGTGAAACCCAACAAATAAGGAAGTAGCAAAATCAACAGACGTGAGGAGAGAAGAAAGCTGCATAATAAGATTCTCTTCTTTCAAAGTATGTTTTATTTAAAACTAGTTATTTTATTAAATTGTTGACCTTACTCATCTAACCATGGCTCTACATATGGACTTCCTCTACAGAGTCAACCCACCCTCCAAGATTAGAGAAATGCTATCTGTGGGAACACTCATGTATTGCAAGATCTTAAGACAATTCCAAGGGGGAGTTCCTCCCAGGAAGAACACCAGCACACTTTGAAAGGCACCACCGCCATTCACATGTGTTTATAGGCATATTCTGTAAACCCTGAAAGGCAGTGGGAACATAGGGGTCCAAACAGAAAGACCTATTTTAATGATCACTCCTGTGTTCCTTCTCAAATCTGCATTGCTCTGCTCTACAACGGTTCTCAGATTTCAGATCGTACACAGGAACATAGGTCTCCCGAGCTTCCAAACCGCACACATTCCTTCCATTGCTTTTCTTCCACGTGAGGCAGTTAGTGGCCCCTGGCTACACTGTCTTACGTCTCATCAGTGCTGACAACGGGAAGGAAGAGCCCCTGCTGCAGCATAGAGAAAGAGACATAGTCTAGGGAGCCATATTTTCAACATCCCAGTTCCTCCTGTGATGCCTAGAACAGTACTGTGCATAAGAACACCTTGATGCTAATTTTTTTCTAAATCAGTAAAAGCAACTTTTCATTCCTGACATACTGCTCACTCCTCAGCCAAGCTCAGGATAAGAGGCTGAGTGTCACTGTTCTTAGCCCGTTGTCACAGTGACTTGTCCCAAAACACAGCCTGGGAGAGGGCAGTGTGGCGAGCCCTAGGTCACTCACAGAAATGGGCATCCAGGCTTCCTCATTATCATCATCTACCCCCATCCTCAAATTGCTTTCAATTTGAGGCAAGCCAGCACTCCACATCTATGTATTTCACATCATCAGATACAGCCAAAGTCAAATTGAAATACTGAAAAAACTGCACTGTGTGGGCCCAAATTACTTAGAGTCAGAGAATCTGAGCTTGCTTTACCCAGCAGGGCTGCATAAGGAGACGATTTGGCCACAGATGTGTTTACCAGGTGTTTGGAAGAGTCTACACTTGACTGTATGATCTTGTGCTTTGATCTTGCAAGGCGGAGATCTTTTGCCTCTCCCTTTGGCATATTATAAAAAGCCCTTTTGAATAAACCTCTGGGTGGCTGGATATTGACCCAGGGCCTTCCCAAAGCTATCCTGTGTCTCTGTTTTTCTCCTCATTGTCTAGGTCTATCTTTCTACCTAATATTTCCTCATTTCTCTCTCCTCCACCCAAGAATCCTTCAAAAGGTGGGAGCTAGACTCCCACATTGCACCTGTACTGAACACACACACATGTTTTTTTCACATCATCTCCTAGAGAATGAAGCATAACAACTATTTGCAGAACATCTACATTGTATTCAGTGTCATAAGTAATCTAGGCATGTTTAAATTTTACAGGGGGATATATGTAAATAATATACAATTAGTATATATATGTGACTTCAGCATCTACTGATTTGTGTATCGAATGGGTCCTGTAAACCAGTATTTCAGGATACTAAGGACTGACTAAGCTAGCTTCAACTTTCTTTCTAATAATAGGTTTACTGGTATAACTATAGTAATATAATGCTGTGGGGACACTTCACATTTTCCTATCTCTTCAGAAAGAAGACATGCTATATAACTAAACATAATCTATAAAGTAGTGTTTCCTGTTTCTGTTATATCTTATGAAACTTGTCTTTACAATGGTAGATGGATCAAAAAATTATGGCACAGTGGAGAATCACTCTGAGGATTGACAAACTTAATTAAGATCAGCTTGCCCCAAATGCTAGAGTGTAACATAAAGAATTTTTTCATAAATTCAAAGGCATAAATAATTTTGGCAGTTTATCATATTTTTATATTAAAAGATGAAGAGATCCCCAAACTATAAATAACTTCTAAAGAACACTTAATTCATGATTGAGAAAAATGTTAACCTAAAATCTAGTCCTTTCATCCACACAATTATACATTTAGAGACAGTTATTTAAAAAAATGAAAATACTGAGCATTTTATCCAGTTTGTAAATTCCTTAGCAGTGCAAATTGTTTATTCCTCTTGTGTATTAAATTTATTATAATTTTTATAATTACATTATTTCCCCTTTCACTTTCCTACCTCCAACCTCTCCCACGCACCTCCTTGATTTCTCCTCAAATTCATGGCCTGTTTTTTTAATGGTCACAAATATATACATATGTTCCTAAATATATAATTACAAATTATTTTATACTTATTATCTCTCAAACATTTGTTTATTAAATGGTTGTTTGACTAATTACATAATTATATGAGGCAGTAATTTATCATAAAACAAAATGGTTAGCCAACAATCTTCTGACATAGAAAAATTATATAACATAAAATTTATTGCTTTAAGTGTCTTAATGCTGCTATCTAACAGATATGTGACTATGGGAAATTACATTTAAAAATATTATAATGAGAATAATAACATCTGTCTCATGAAGTTTTTTCAAGATAAAATGTAAGCTATATGTCTGATTGCAAGAGTCCCTTCCCACGGCCAGTGTCTAGTGAGTGCCAGTTAATGTAAAGTGAAAAGTGAGTGTAGCCATGTCCAAAATGACTTAGACTAGAGGAAAAACTTTGTATCTGGGAAGTATTTTTAATATTGTTCTTATTCTCTACGAGAAGCCATGTGGCACGTGTCTTCATCTGGTCTACTTCCTTAGGGACTGTCATAGATGTGGAACTGTGTGGGAAAACACTGTCAAATAGCCATGTAAAGAAGAAGAGAGCCATTCTCCAACTCCAAAGTCAGCTTTAAATTTTAATTGAACTGGGACTATTAGAAGATCAATAGTGTTAAATCTTTAGAGAAAAGCAGAAACAAACATTTAGGAAGACATAAAAATTTTTAGATGATATACCCATACACCATTTCACTCTGTTTCCTGGGATAGATGATTTGTCCCTTTTCTTCAGTTGTCTCATTTGTCCAGTGTTCTTCAAATTCCTTAACCTTCATTCTCCTAAAAGACAAAAACAAAAACCTTTCCCCAAGGTATTTTGGGGATGTTCCTTTTTGGCAAATTATTATCTGATTAAATGAAAAGGCGTGTGTTACTGGTATAAGTTAGTTTAAATTGGATGTTCATGCTAGTTGATGAACTATCACCTCCTCTAATTAAGAGGTCTCTCTCGTTCAAATCGAACCTTTATCAATTTTGATGGTACCCACAGCTTATCTTCTGTAGAAACAAAAGCAAAACCTCATCCCCAATGTAACACATATCCTGGTTTCCATTCTGAGGTCAGCACATCCTTAAAGTATATAGGCTGATTTAATTCTGTAGTTTTTTCTATTATCTAATGTCTCTCTGCAGCTGTTGTTCCTTTCTCATTGGCACTGAGAAAATTTAAAGTTAATAGAGCATTATGTAGTCTGTTTCTGGGGGTTTTTGTTACCCCTTTCTGTTTATTTAGCATATCCTTTAGAGTTCTGTTTGATCTTTCTATAACTGCTTGACCTGTAGGATTATGTGGTATACCTGCAACAGCCATGGTTTAATAGCTTTTTAATTTTTCAGTGACTATCTGTTAATGACACAGATGTGTCATTGAGTGTGTGTGTATGTATGCATGTGTGTGTGAGTGTTGTGTACGTAGAGTGTGAGTGTGTGTAGTGTGTATGTGTGACTACATGTGTGAGTGTTGTGTGAGTGGTGTGTGTGTGTGTAGTGTGTGAGTGTGTGTGTATTCCAAATGAAATCTGAAGCTTAAAAGGATTTTTAATATGTTAAAATCTTAAGAAAATCTGAAACACCTCTCTACCTATTTGCACAAATCTGTGTTCCTTCTGAAATTCTGTCTTCAATAAATATTTGCAAGACCTGGCATTAAGAGTAAAACAGACACTTCTCAAAGTGTGCTTGCCAATGAGAAAGTAGTATCTATTTGTTGTAAAAGTATTTTCAAGTCTAATTCTTATTCCGGAAAGACAGAGGTTGCCTAGCAACAGTGTGCCTTTATCAATACGGCACTGAAAAAGCTTAGCCCCACATTGATGATGGCAGTGTCTGTAAATCTACAAGCTAAGTTTCAGGCTTTAACTATCACAAACATGTCCAATCAAGTACTTTGCATTTTTGCAAATATCAGAATAAAACAGAGAGAGATCTAATCGGGGATTTAAATGAGGACGTATTTTCTCAAGTCCACGTGAAGACTTTAAGGAAAGTAAACTGACTCTAAGCTCTTCACGCCCTGAAACTGTTTATATGACACACACTCTCCATCTCTTTTTGCTTTAATACAGATGGACCTTACGGACTTCAAGTTAATTCTGACAAAGGGCTAAAAGTGGGAGAAGTGTTCACTGTTGACCGAGGAGAAGCCATCCTGTTTGATTGTTCTGCTGATTCTTATCCCCCCAACACCTACTCCTGGATCCGAAGGTCTGACAATACAACGTATGTCATTAAACATGGGCCTCGTTTAGAAGTTGCATCTGAGAAAGTGGCCCAGAAGACCACTGACTACGTGTGCTGTGCTTACAACAACGTAACCGGAAGGCGCGATGAAACTCATTTCACCATCATCATCACTTCCGTAGGTAAGTGTGTGAAAGGTCAACCCTTTATAAAACACAAAAGCACATCAGCCTAGATTTCCCAAATGCCTATGGAGAAGAGAACAGAATTTTGCTGTTGTTTGAATGGTCTCTTTTCTCAGTTCACTAAGCTATGAGGCACAAAGAATGAAAACTCAAAACAAAATAGAGGGAAATTCAAATGCCAGCTTTGGGGAGCTATGAAGAGTCAGTAAATTACTTCTAAGTGTGTGTTATTGCTTTCCTGATTTTACAAGCAGGAACATAAAAGGAACAGACTTCTCAGTTAAGAGTTTATGTGTACTGTTATGTTGGGTTAGAAGGACAAATAGAGATGAGTTGGGGGGTCTTGGTTTTCCATTTTTTCCACTTATTCCTTGGTCTTCATTGGTTCCTCTTCTTTTTTTTCATCCTTAACATACCTGAAATCAATAAAGTATTTACCAAGACCCTCATCTACTTGGAAACAACTTTCATAAGTCTATAAAATTTGATATCCTCTAGAAGTTGCATCTTAGAAATGCCATGGCCCAAAAAGTCAAGAATGGCAACTTGTTAGGGACTTGTAGCAAACTCCTATCCCGTGAACTTCCCTGTGGAGCATGGTTCTGTTCTCTGGCACAACTTCTTGTTCCATTTTACTCATTCCCATAATGTCTTGTAGCGCTAGCCGCCTTACATCTTTATCTTCAAAGCTCTAAGGCTGTACCCCATCTGCCTTCTAGATACCTCTTTCAGAGGTTCTAAAAGCAGAAGATAAGTCTAAATTAGCAGAATTGAACCATTTTCCTTCTTTCTCCATAATTATTCTGTCTGTACTGCCCCATTTTTAAAGTGAGTTTCCCTATAATCTACCAGCTTAGCAGAAAACAAAATGTGCCCTCAAACTTCTCTTTCCTGTTACTTATGCCCTGCACTACACTCAGTCACCAAGTTCTGTCTAGTCTACATTTCTAGCTCCCAAATCTACTTTCTTCTCTCCTTTCTTCTATTTTGTCTTCTTTTCTATTGCCCTTCTTCCTTTCCCCTTCACCCTTTCCTGTTTTTAGTCTTCCATTATTATTTCCTCTATTATGTTCAGTATCCTTGCATACAGAAAAAAGACAAACCAGATCCAACTTAAGGAAACACCCACAGGTCTGAATAGGAAAAGATGATATGCATGATTGCATTGGTGAAGGAACAAGTGTACAAAACATAACAACTGTGAATTCACAGATGCCTTCTGTTCCACATCATTATTCCTGGTGCCCAAAATAAGACACATAACACAGAGAAGCTCAGTATATTGTGTTCAATAAAGGAAGCAAGAATAAAATGCCAATTTGCACAGGTATTTTTTTAATCCTTAGGCTAAAGCATGCCATCTACAGCCATTTAGCTGCGTTCATCAAAATCACCTAGGCAGTAGTTCTTCAAGTGGCTGAGGCAGGAGGAATCCTCTGTCAGTTTCAAGGCCAGCATGGAGTACATAGCATGATCTTGTCTCAAAATAAACAGATACACAAACAAATTGTCTTTTAAGACACTCCAGACCTGCAGGGTTGACACTTGAACTCAAATAATACTTAATGCCAGTGTGGCAGCTACTTGTTTAAGGTTTTATTTCCCTCCAGTGAATTTTAATTCATTAAAAAGATCTTAGAGAGTCACAAAGACTTATCAAAGTGTACAGACTACGGGTTGATGAAGAAATGTGTGCTCTCTTAAAACTATTTGAGATTTAAGATATCCATATTTGTAAAATCAAGTATATCACAACTCATATACTCTCTTATGAACATCTTTATGAGGAAGACTATACTGCCTAAAATATTGTTGTCCAGTAGATCTTTATGCAAGGAAGAAACTGTCAATATTATGACTTTCAACATGACAGCCACTAACCTGGCTTAGTTTTTTTGCAATTCAAACATGGTTATGCAACTGAGGATTAAAGTTTTAATTTTATTTCATCTTTGTTCATTTGAATTTGAATTATACATAACTGCCTCATTTTAGTGCCTAGTATATTAGAGAATAAAGCTACAAATTCTTACCTAAATTGTGCCTATTTGGGGCAGTAAAAGGTAACATATTTTCTTTGTAGACCTTCCAAAGAATATGTGTTCAAAATGATTAAAATTAGCATGTATTCATCCATTATTTGGCACCTATTATGGGCCAATTAAGAGATAGGCACTGAGAATCAAATAACCCCTAATAATAATCCCTGATCAAAATGTAATATGTCAAACATACAGACAGCTAAAGAACATCTTTTGCCTTATAATTTACTATATTTTTATAGACTCAACCAGCTTTTCGTCATGTAGCTAACTGAAACTCAGTTTAAAACAAGCTGTGAGTGAGTGAGTGAGTGAGTGAGTGAGTGAGTGAGTGAGTGAGTG
>CABHPQ010171342.1:8902-51093 GCA_902168405.1 Peromyscus aztecus | reverse complement strand
GTGAGTGAGTGAGTGAGTGAGTGAGTGAGTGAGTGAGTGAGTGAGTGAATGTACCAAAGCATGGTATTGTTTGGTGTGATCTTGGTATCATGTTAGACTTGTTCTTTTTACTCACTGCAAGTGAAAATACAGATATACTATGGAGTAGTATATTACAGTTGAGATTTACTTCCCCACTTCTTAAACTTTCTGCATTAATACTCAGCCAGGAAGTGTTCATAATATCAGAAGCCCTGGGTATTTGACTGTGATCTTATTACCAAAGACAGCTACAGTCTTCCTTCTTCCTGTCAGGTAATTGTCTTTAGCAAAGTCCCAAAAACCTGTTTGACCTGAACACAGACTAGCATTTGTTATTGCAGTAAATAAGGAGAACAGGTGCTGATTTTCCAGAGTGATCCAGGATTGTCAACATTAGCAGCCTCATTGTGGTCTCCATAGCTGTTTCCCAGTCTTCAATGTTCACAGAGCTTTGACTCCAACAACAGTGAAAAGAGGAAGAAAATCACTAGTGTGGATGTGATGTGTTCAATGTTTCTGTTTCAAAATGAATGGATTTCTGCAATACAGATTAAACACACACAAACTGACACACATGACCATTGCTTACAAGGTCATCTGAACACGGATAGAAAATTCATTCTGACAAACAAGCTGTATTAAGACTTGTAGGGAATTTGAAATCATTTGTAAGGGTGAGATGTTTGTGTTTAAGATTTTCTAGAGTCAAGTTGAAGTTTTGTGTCTCCAGAGGCAACTTGCAGGAAATAGATGAATCTCTTTATTTTTAATGAGGCAAAACTATATAACTGCTTTGAAGTCTCGTCAATAAGATGTAGAGGAGAAAGTTAAAGGGGGTCAAAGATGACTCCAGGGTCACAGACATGGAAAGAAAATAGCCAGGCCAGGAAATAATCAAAAGTTTTATTGGCGACTTTCAGTTAAGGAGAGGAAAGCTAGAGAATGTGACAATTAAGTCTCTGTCTTCAGCCTGTGTGAAGCTAGGCAGATGGGGACTTCCACCTCTGCGGGCTAATTTGAGATATGATTAATTGACCTTTCTGTGACTCAGTGCAGATATCTAAAGAAAACAGAGGCAATTGGCAGTCACACCGCAAATGCATGACAAAATAGCATCTGAATTCAAAGCCTTCCTTTTTAATGATCTTAAAAATTCTATTCTTTTTAGGTCATTAAGCTATTTGTGTGAATGTTGTCCTTTTAATCAGTACATATAGGATCATGAGTATAAAGCGGTGTGTGTGTGTGTGTGTGTGTGTGTGTGTGTGTGTGTGTGTGACAGTAGTGATTTACGTTCAGTAAATACTTTAAAATATGGATATCTATATTCAAGGCAGGTTTCTTTGAATAATTTTCTCAGCTAATTTAATGTATAAATATGCAAATACTTTGTCCACAAGATATACTCTTTCCTACTTATGAGAAACAGTGAACTATCTATAGCCAAAAGTAATGTCTAGTTTTTTCAAGGAAATAATAGGCATTAAAATAACAAATTAGCATTTATATTTGAAAGTAGTAATTTTCTACCTTAATTAAGGACTTCTTTGGATACAGCTATCCATATTTTAAAGTATTAACTGAACCTAAATTACAACTGTGATATATATATGTATATATATATATATATATATATATATGAATGTAGCCATCAACTTGGAATGTAAAGTTTTGTATTTAATGAAGATATTCAAGTGTATAATCACAATTCCCTGAGGACATGTGGACATGGTTTAAGAAGTATCTTTAATACATGTGTTTTAGATTTATATGTAATGTGGATAAATCAATCATTCCAAAATTATAATCCAAATCTTTTCATTAAAAAGAAAAACATGAGATAGAAAGAAAAAATGGTTAATTTCCCCTATTTAGCTACAAGTTTCTCAACTTTGGGTCAGGTAAGATACAGATTGAGATACACCTTAACCTTGACTTCTGGATCCTGAGACCTTTGATGATAGCTGCTTGAGAACCTACCACAGAATATCTGTCAAGTGGGGCCATGAAGAGTGTGGAGGTAACACAGCCCAGAGTATGGCATCTTCATCTCCATAGGGACATGAGGCAGCTGCCATAATTAGTGAACAGATTGGATGGAAGAGTTCTCGGGGCTCCATTCTCATCTAGAAATAGACACACTGCCTATGTAGCATATGGCTGTCCTGTGTGGAGTGCAGCCTCAAACAGCAGGGTAGCGATACCATGGATACCACACCTCTCACCTATATTTACACTTAACATGTTATTCCATTTTATTTGTTTGCCTAAGGAGGGGGCAAATATCATTTGCACTCCGGCTTTGGTAAATGAGTCCATCGTGTTTAACTAGTGGGAAGGATGGCATGCTATGTACAAATGAATAACATAAACTCTGAAAGGAGAGAAGGGAGCTCCTCCAAGCACTCAGACTCGCATTACAGGTCCCGATATACTCCCCAAGCAATAAGACTAGAATTTCCCTACTGTTCTATTTTCAAGGCAGAGTTCTAGAAGCTCGTCTATCCAAAAGCACCCTTGTCTAGGGCTGAGACTGCAGCAACGGTGCCCTTTGATGTGTATTCTAGATGGAGAGACAGGGACAAGAGCAGAGACCTATGGCTCTTTAGATGAGGGAGCCAAGAAAGATCATTTGTTTTCAGAAAAGGGCCATTTGCTTCCTCACCCTCTGTGGAGAGGATGCTGGCCTTCACTACAGCCAAGCTTTTGGATTGACAGGAATTGGTCACAACAAGGTGGGTCTCTGATTGCAGAAGAGTAGAAGCCAATGAAGGCAATAAGGAAGAAGTCAAAGGAAACAAAGAGGAACGAGGAATGGGAAGGTTGTGACTCTCTGTAGAAGAGAATTGACAAATTGAATTACTTGTCAAAGGAAGGAGAAGTTAAAAATGAAGGACAGGAATATGTGTCCTTTGTGTCTTAGGGTAAGACAGCCAATTATTTTGTATTAAACCTTTTGACAGGTTTAAGAATCATAGAAGCACTTGGCAAAAGTGGATGCCAGAGTGAATCAAGCATAGTCTGAAACAGTCATCATTGACATATTTTTATTTTAAGAAAAAATTTAAAAAGAGTCAAAAGTATACTAAAATGTTTTTCTGAATAATTAAATAAATTAGCACTTAATTATGTTTAGAGGTTCTGAATTTTAATAGTGTGGCTGTTGTGAGGTGAAAAGGCTGAAACATTTAAAGTTTGGTGTTAAAACTTGGAACTTTCTGGCTGGAGAGATGACTTGGCTGTTAAGAATACTTGCTGCTCTTCCAGCAGACCCAAATTCAGATCAGAAAGTTCACAACTGCTTGTAACTCCAGCTCCAGGAAATTTGATGGTCTTTACTGGCCTCCAGAGACCCTTGCACAGAAGTGGAACACACACACACACACACACACACACACACACACACACACACACACATACACACATCATCATCATCATAATAATAATAAATCTTTTTTTAATTGGAATTTTCCCAGAGTTTCATGACAAAAGAAGGAAGAAGCTAGGGCCTTGGTACTAGCCTAGGGGAAATATGTCTCCCAAAGGGAGAGTGATCCTTTCAACAGAATGCTTTGACACTGGTGAGTTAACCTATGATGACATTCAACCATGATGTGACAAAATTAGACTTCAGATAAATGTGTGATTAAAATCCAGGTCAGCAGAGAAATCACTTGCATCACTAATGAGCAAGCAGGGTATTAATATAAACATTGGTGGAGAGTTAAAAGGATCACAGTGACTCCAAAATGGCACACAATTTTTCGTAATAGGAACTATCCTTCTCTCAGACTTAAAGAGGTTATGAGAACAGCAGTGCATGGTCAAATTAGAGGGGATAGCATGGTTTCCATAACCTGTCTACTAGAATCTGGAATTTACCAGCTATGCTACAGTCAAAAAAGATGAGACATTTTTAAATGATAGTATTCTACAGGGGAAAATCAAGGGAATTGTAGATAGCCCCATATTGGAAATAGGAGAGGATTGAGGCTCCCCTCACTTTAACTCCTAGAGTCCTCAACAGAACCTTTATGGGGGAAGGAGAAGAAGATGCTGGCTCAGCATTTGTTGCAGACCTGAGTTACCACTATATTCCTCATGACACCCCGATTCCCAGGCTGTGTCTGCAATGGAGGTGGCATTACATAAGTTCAGTCCCCATCAGTCTGGGCAGACAGGCAACTGCCACCTGTCATTCCCACATGAATATCAGAGCTGCTTGTTAAAGGTCACAAACTACTTCCTCCTACACAGGTTAATAAATGACTAGACATAGCATAGCCCACAGCTGATATTAACATAACCTCAGTCAATGCGTTGTGTCAAACAGCATTGGAAAGAGACAGAATGCAATACTAAAAGCCTGGGATTATCCCCACCATTATAACCTAGGTGACTCTTGCAAGGCTCAGCTTCCTCATCCAGAAGAGATGATGATAGAATTGCTCTCTAATAACATTGCCAAGGTGATTCAGCAGTGACCATGGATCATGCATCCTGAGCACAGAGCTCGGTTTGCTGTAAGCATTCAGCATGTGTGTTACAGCTGCTAACACCATGCTTAATACGGTTCTAGTAATAAAAGGAATGGCCTACAAAACAAAGTGACTTTTAGTTGCAAGATAGGATTTTACATTTTAAATTTTATTGTATTGGTGTGGGGTGTGTGTGTGTGTGTGTGTGTGTGTGTGTGTGTGTGTGTGTCACTGCACATGTTCCAAAGTGCTCATGTGGAGGTTGATTTTCAGGAGACAGGTTTCTCCTTCCACAGTGGGTTGCAGTATTAATCTCAGGTAGGTCTTCAAGTTTGTACCAAGTACTTTTACCAGCTAGGCCAAGCCATCTGGCAGGCCTGACTTTAAATATTTTATTGAAACTTGCACGCACATGTTATTTGGGAAACTGGCATTTCTTGATTGGTTAAAATTGGTAAAGTGTATTTGAAATAAGCACCCTTCTTCTCACATCCTTAAATGTGTACCACTGTGTTGCTGGAAAGATCACGCCCCTGAATCATCAAATCAGCAAGACTGAAGGCAGGGAGAGCATCCTGCATCCGAAGGTGTAGAGACAGTGAGCTGGGACAGACACGGCAAACACAAATGGGAAGTGTGACAGGAATAACTGTCTGTGACTAGGATGTTATGTCAGTATTTCCCGGGTATCTTGTCACATCCCCGAGCACAAATGTCCCCAGGGAGTTTGGAGATTATGTTTTAAATCACTGTGTCCCATCCATGTGGGGATGAAGGAGAGAATAAGGGGGGAGAGAGAGAGAGAGAGAGAGAGAGAGAGAGAGAGAGAGAGAGAAGCAGGCAATGGTTTCTTACTTAAGCAGAGAACAGTCATAAGCATTTCAGATTATATAGTAATTTATTACTATTTTTTAGGGCTGGAGAAGCTTGCACAAAAAGGAAAATCACTGTCCCCATTAGCAAGTATAACTGGAATATCGCTGTTTTTGATTATATCCATGTGTCTTCTTTTTCTGTGGAAAAAATATCAACCCTACAAAGGTAGGTTAAAATTAGAAAAAAATAATAATACATTTTAGAAACATTCCAAAAATATACCTTACTGTGTTTCGCCCTCTCTTTTGCTTTTAGCTATAAGGCAGAAGCTAGAAGGCAGGTAATGAATGTATATGTTTCTATGAAAATAACTTCAATTTTTTTCCCTCAATTATAACCCCTGATTAATATATCTACTTATCTTTTCAGACCAGAGTCGGAATACAGAAAAGCTCAAACCTTTTCAGGTAATGGCCAGACTGGAAAGGAGTGTTATCCACAGCAATGTGTGTTAACTAATCATCGGTGTTTGTTGGGGATATTTGCAGCTATGTAAATGACTGTAATAGAATTCACAGAAGCTGATGTTAGCACAGCCACAGTCCCTACATTGTTCAGTGTCTCCCTTTACAAAGTGCTGCCTCTGGAGTGGTTTTCTGTGAGCCACACAGGTCTGTAGGATAAGCTCAGGAGGGACTCTCAACTCCATGCACAGACAGGGCAACGGAAGACCAGAGAAATGAAGATGAGTTCTGCTCCATTCTCTCTCCTTAGCCCTCTCATCATTAGTCTGTAAGAGCAGAGGGAGCCTTTTGTAGTTTCTGGATGATGTACAACTCTGGCAGCCCATCCTAAGGAGAGGAAGAAATGGAGGTGTGATCAGGGGCAGGGCTGCTCCTTTGTCCCCAGTCAGTCCTCTCTACCTTCATTGTTGACTCCGTCCTGAGTTGTTCGGAGTTAACAATGGAGCTTATGCTCAGATGCCGGTGTCACCAAGAGCCAGGTCTCAGTCCTCTATCTGCCACATTTCCCTTGGGAAAATTATTCTTCTTAACCTCAAATTCCTTATCTATATAACAGGAATAAAAACTTCCTCCTGGAGCTGCTATGAGAATTAAAATAAAATGATGTGAAGAGCCTAATGTGACTCTTTAAAAGAAAGAAAGAAAAAGAAAGAAAGAAAGAAAGAAAGAAAGAAAGAAAGAAAGAAAGAAAGAAAGAAAGAAAGAAAGAAAGAAAGAAAGAAAAGAAAATGGCTCTTCCTCTCACCTAGTCCTTTCTCTTTTACTACAGTAATTGGGTGTCACAGAGGGGAAGGGTCCTGAGACCGTCTGGCTCCTCCCAGACACCTCCATCCTCTTTTTTTCCCAGATAAAGTTTGGGTAATGTTCCCATTGTGCTGCAGCAGGTTTTATGTGTCTGTGTAGCTTCTGGCCTTACTCACTCTTTTCTAATGTTCCCTGTTAGATCTATGGCAGCACAGTAGATATCATGGGTGGATCAAGGGTTACTATGACCTACAGGCTCTTAAATACATGGACAGGCTCAGTGTTCTTGAATCCCTGATCCTGTCCATGTATTTAAGAATGGAATACAAAAATCCACATCAGACTGTAAGAATAATTGGTCAGCTTCAGTTTCATTTTTCCTCTTGAGAAGAACTTATTCCCCAAACGATTCAATGCCAATAGGACCATATGGCACTAGGGAATATTAAATGGTTTCATGCAAATATCACTTGAAGCAGACAATGAAGATAAGTTCTGCGACTATTCCTAGGAAATGAAAATAAAAGCATGAATGTTTAAATATCAAAGGAGAGCATTGCATCTCTAAGTCTGTCATTTTTCCTTTCAGGCCATGAAGATGCTCTGGGCGACTTCGGAATATACGAATTTGTGGCTTTTCCAGATGCGTCTGGTATTTCCAGGGTTGGTTTTCCTAGTGGCTGATTAACCGAGAAGTAGAATTCTGCTTCCCCAGAGGTGTAAGCAGCATTCGTTGAAGAAGGAGGGCAGTAATGTCCAGTGGCTTCGCTGGGCCTTACTGCATTCCACAGTGTGGCCTCACCGCATACTGAGATCTGTGGAGCTAAGGCATTTTTCTCACTTTTCTTTTTTTATAGAGACAGTAAAAGTGACCCAAATAAGGAGGTTACACTATTTAATAAACACTCTTTACCCAATATAGTCTATGAATAAAGAAGTAACTAGGTTGACTAGAGAGAGAAAAGAACAGGGGACCAGGAGTCCCTGGCTTAAATTATTTCATGCTGTTTCAGTGACCTCAGCCCTTCACTCTCCAGAACTCACTCTATTCCTCAGTCTCCTTCCTTTTTGCCTCCTAACTCTCAATAACTTTTCATAGATATTCAATCTCATCCTTGCTTGTCATAAGGGTGTTGTCGTAGAGTAAAAACCTAAGATGGGTATATATCTTTATTATTACCCTAAAGGAGCACTCATTTTTAAAGGTAGGGGCTTTTACATTTGCAACCATTTGTTTTCAGTCAGTCTCTTTTAAAAAAAAATTGTAAATAATCAGTTCCATGCGGGATTATTAGCTCATGAGCACTCATAGATTTGTAAAGGACAGGTTTCTCCTCTGTCTCCTTATTCCCCTATAATAGTCCACTTGGATGGAACCAAAAATGAATTGCTTGCTTCTGGGTGTTCTTTCTTCCATTTTTTAGAAAAGAACTATTTGCTATTAGGAAATGGTCCCTTTGTTCTAAGCATTCTATCACCCTGTGTGCTTCATCCGGTGAGTTTCCTGGCCACAGACTTTCTTTCAGAAATGTCCTGTGAGTAATGGAGAGGAGTTGATTGGATTTCCTCCTCCCGGAGGGTGAGTCACCCACACTGTCACAGATGAAGAGGAGACACACCTGACAAAGGCTTTGCAGTGCCCTATTCAATCTTAGACAGGAGTGTTTCCCTCTTCACGTCTACAACCAAAAAGACGGAATAAATAATTTGTTGATCTGTTAACTAAAGACCTTCCACAGTGCCATAAAACACCCTTCTAAGGGGTAGCTTCAGAGAGTAGAGCAGTGGGATGAAGAGCTAAAAGGGTACTGAGTTTTGAAACGAGTTTCTTTATTCAAAAATGCACACATTTTATTCCTAGTACTTCGTTATAAAGGAGTGAGAGTTATGTAAGAAATTTACATTTAGCCTAGTGATTAATCAGTACACAGACTGGGGTTTTATTTGAGGCCACTGCTGCCTCCGAGTACCTTAGTGTCCGGGAACTTGAAGCAGAGAAATGTGCCCCTGAGTTACATCTCAGAGGCTTGGTTTAGTTCTGTAACACATGGCATAACTTGATTTGGAACCATACTCATATCGAATCAGAAACCTCCTGAGAATTTCACTGACTTTCTAAATTGACCATGTCAGGTGCTTTGGGGATGAAGTGAGAAATCAAAGCGAACAACTGGAGGAGGAAAAGAGGATAGTGGTATGGGGAAAGGAGCTGAGTGAGAAGCCAGGATGGCATCTACTTGGGAAGATTAGTAGCCCAAGGCAATGAACATGAGAAGAAAACAACAATTAATAAAAGAAAAACATCTCAAACTTGTCAATAAGAAGGGAAATCTATTTAATTGCTAACTTATTTGGATCTTAAAAACCAAAACCACCTCTTTGGTTATCACAGTACATGTAAGATGGATTGCTACGCTCTTTACCCGTTGTGCATTTCATTGTCCACTTAGCACTTCTTCCAGGAGTTGGACAGAAGACAAAGGCATAAAATTAACAACTGTGTTTTTATTCAACAGTTCTAATATTATATCATATATGTTAGCATGCATTTACCATAGCCCCCGACCATCTTCACACCAAGGAAAGTGAAGTCAATCTCAACTGTAAATTCTATCAAAATCTCAACATAAAATGACCAGAGAAATCACGGCCTGTGGCCATAGGACTTCCCATGAGAACTTTAGGAAGAGGAATGAAAAGTTCCCCAAACCACATACAACGAAGGCGTCCCAGTATAGTGTGGCAGCTCAAATTGGAAAGTGAAAGTGTGCCTCAGTCTTACCCAGGGTAAACACATCCTAGGGGTGCTGTGTGGATATGAAGATATGTAGAAGTGCGATTAAACTGGGGGGTGAGAAGGAAGGAAGACCGGACTGGCAGTAATCCAGAAGACAATGTTTACAGAAAGAAAGCAACTACAGACTATGAGGGATGGGAGGAAAACATGTAAAATGCAGGGCTCAACAAAGTAGAGGATGATGTTGAGCAGATAAATACACTACATTCTCTCCATGTTTAGCCAAGCCTTTAGTTTTCAAAGCCGTTACCGTAACATTAAAACCAAAGTGTCACTGTCATTTTACTCACTTGCGATATGACGAGGACTTTTGGCTTCACATTGTTCTTTCTGTTAGGCCACTCTTGCATGTGTGATTGGCAAAAAATGTCCAAAAGCACAATTAAGATATAACAGTTACATGTGCTTTCTGATTCTAAGCTGCCAAGCTGTTTTTTTTTTAAATCTCCCTTTTTGCTACTTTTCTCCCTATTATTTATTTTCTGTACAATGTTTCCAGCTTTCTTCTTAAATGATGAAAAAAGTGGTAGGATTGCCAAGCTATTCCTGAAATAAATCAACAACATAGTGAGTGCAGGAAACTGTAGCAAGGAGGCAGTCACATTCCAGAGGTGGTGAACATGCATTCATCTGTTCTGTCGTCCTCAAGCTGCGGCATGTTTCCAGCTAATCTTGGGCTAAGTTTTTTCTTTTAATGTGCTGTGTTTTCTAGATGCCAAGTAGGTCTGCCCCAGCCTCTGATGGTGTGACAGGGCAAGATTTTCACGGAACCATTTATGAAGTTATTCAGCACATCCCTGCCCAACAAGACAATCTGGAGTAAGTCTGAATCTGCATTGGTGGGTGCAGTGGAGGATCTCAGAGGTCAACTTCTGCTTTCCTGAAGGTTTATTGGAAGCCCCCCCCCACCCCAAATACTAAAACAGGAAAGTGTAGCTTCAAAACATGTGAAATTCTTCAAGATACATCCTCATTTGAAAATAATTTTGAGAAATGGAACAGGCAAGTATAGAAATATCACCTAGAGCCATGCACATGGGCAGGTAGACCAGAGGCAGAGTTCTGCAATTGCCTGTCTGTTGCGTGTGTTTCGCCTGTTCAGTGTGTCTCCAAGAAATCCACATCTGAGTATGAAAGGCTCAGTCAGGCCAGGGCTCAAGCCGTCTTACTCATCCTCATGACTTTGCAGTGACCATCATCATTTTATAGCCACAGTGCTCCGTCACTAAAGATGAGGCTGTCAAAAGGCTACCAGGGAAGCATGGTCCAGGCACATCTTCCCATTCAAGGCTGACTATTTCTGGGTACATACGACTGATCCCTCTGAGGACAAAATCTGTGTTGAGACTAAAGGCAGCAAACCACTTACCCAGTTAAGCTCAAGGCTGTTAGGTACTAGAAGACCTGTCTCTTCTCTGCCATGGAGGAGCTAAGCCCACAGTCTTTTGAAATAATGAAATCAACTTCTGTTTACGTGTGTGTAGCTGCCTGCAGGCCTAACTGCCACAAACCATCTTCCACCCTTTCTTTAGCTGTCTTTTGTTGACTTTGAAAAGAACATCAATAACCACACACAGGAACTTCCCCTCTGGCAAATGGAACAGTTCCAACGTCGTAATTCCTGTTCACTTCTAGGTGAATATTAAAAATAACAGCTAAGAGTACAGGGGTGCAGTGAGAATTTTCTGATAGAGAAAGAACCCACACACAGGACTAATGCAGTTGTTTTAGAGTTAAATATGTGATGAGAAACTTCAGAGGGCCCCATCAGAGAAAAAGGGTGTGAACACAGGTAGATGAAAAATAGCTTGATTGATAAGTATTAGCTGTGCTTAGTTAGGGGGTACAATATAATGTTTTGGCCCATGGCATAATGATCAAATCAGGTTAATTAACATATCTATATTTCAGCACTCCTGAGATCATGTCTACATTCTAAGACTGAATCCAGTAAAAAATAAACATAAAACTTATCCCGGAGCTGGGGCATGGTTCAGTTTGTAAAGGGCTTGCTATGAAAGTGTGAGGGCCTGAGTTTGGGTCCCAGAACCCACGTAGAAAGCCGGGTAGAGCAGCAAGCACCGGGAACCACAGAGCTCTGAACCAGAGACAGGAAAATCCCAGGAGTTTGTGGGCCAGGCAGTCTGGCCAATCAGCAAGCTCCAGGTTCAGAGAGACCTTGTCTCAAACACTTATTATAAGTATTTATTTATAAATAAATAAATAAATAAGTCAGAAAAGCAATTGAGAAAGACACTTGATGATGACCTTCCCTTGCATACACACACACACACACACACACAAACACACACACTTGCACATGCACCCACCCAAATGTGCATGATAACACACAGGAACACATCACATTTATACATCACATACATACACATACACACACACACAAAATTTTCTTTTAAGATAATTTTAAAATCTCTCCAATTTAAATTTACTTGTTTTTCTACATACTCGGTGTTCTAAGTATCTACTTTTAGTACTAGAATGCTAACAAACCAATGGAAACTCAAGATTTGTCTTTTAAGAAAGGCTCCTAACACTGAAATAAATGTAAAGTTGTGAATATAGCAGGTATAACTTCAGGATATAAAATAAAGTAAATGAGTTAATTTTATGTTTCAAAAAACTAATAGTTTTAAAAACTGTTCTATGTAAACAGATGCCTGTCTGAAATGAGAAAATCCTCAAAAATCCTTGGTCCAATAAAAGTTTATTTCAGAAACAATTTCTGATGGTTGAAAACAAAGCGAATGCTTTCTCAAGCAAAGAACTATTTTAAATTGCCACTGAGGACTCGGGGCTTGAATAGGCAATAGCCCCCAGAACATCAGGTCCTGTGCCTCTCCAATCCTAGTGCTCACCCTCCGCACTGTGCCGCCCAGACCCCCAACTCCGTTCATGCATCCCCTCAGAGGTCTTCCGAGACCTGTTCCTTTGTTTTGTTTCTCCGTGTGTGCTCCAATGGCTTTCTCTTCCCCTTGATATTTGAGTTTGCCCCTCCCTCTCTCTCTATTTCAGTAAGACTATCCCACTCCCATCTACAATTCCTTTTTAAAGGATGTGAACATGAACAGCAGCATCTCTACTACACCAAGAAATAAATTATCCCTTTCAAGTTTTTCCTTCTAACTCATACAGTCAGGAAGCCAACATTTCAAAATTTTTATTTTCTTTTTAACACAGACTCATGCTACCTATTCTAAATTTAAAAAAAAAATAGAATACTTTAAGGATTTTTCACCAAAAATTATTTTGTACCTATTTACATAAATCCACAAATATTACCAGAGTCTTTGGGGTGTCCCAATGAGAAGGATTAAAGAACACCCAATCTTTTCAGGATTTTGTAATTTTGTAGACTCCTTTTTGCTTAACAAAAGAGCTTTCATAGAGTAGATTTTTTCATAGTGTAAATGTTGCAGAGATGGTTTTTGTCTTCTGATTGCTTATGGTTTTCTCTATGTATCAATTTCATTAATAATGAGCATTCCAAAGGGAATGAGCTAGTTCTAGGGGAAGAATTCTAACTAACTGGTTTCTCTAACCTTTACTGAAAATCTTTTCTAAGGTAGGAAAGCTGGTTAAGTAATTTCATTCTTTGATCCTTAGACTGTTTTTGTTTGTCTGTTTGTTTGTTTGTTTTTTAGTACATGTTGACACATTGGACTCCTGTTTAACAAATCAGTAAATTGGTCTATTCATATGCTAGTACTCAGCTCAATGATTTTTTTTTATTGAACATAGAGTTGCATTTACTGAAATATTATTCATTGATACCATTAAATGATCTTGGCCCAGTATGTTTTAAACCCAAGTTTGGTTGTTAGTATCTTTTCAAAAATTTTTATTCAGTTTTTTACATAATATATTTTGATCATATTCTTTCCAACTCCTTCTAGATTCTCTCCACCTCCCTGCACATCCAAATTCATGTTTGCGCTCTCTCTCTCTCTCTCTCTCTCTCTCTCTCTCTCTCTGAAAAAAACAACAGAAACAAAAAGATCAAATAAAAAGATAAAAAATCAATAAGACAAAAAACAAACGAACAAAAAATCTGGAGTCTGCTTTGTGTTAGCCAGCTACTCCTGGGCATGGGGCCTGCCGTGGTGTGTGGTTGATATACCAGTTACACACCATTGGAGAAAACTCGTTTTCCCTTTCCAGCCAGCATCAATTGCAAAGAGCTTCTTGGTTAGAGGTGAGACATTGTGTCCACTTCCCCTTCTCGGTGCTACAGTTTCCTCTGGTTTGAACTTGTGCACGTTGACAGACTCTGTGAGTTCACATGTGCATCAGTCCTGCTGTGTCTGGAAGACGCTGTTTTCTTGGCATCATCACCACCTCTGGCTCTTAGAATCTTTCTGTCCCACCTCTGCTGAGTTCCCTGAGCCAGGAGAGGAGAGGTTTGATAAAGACATCCCACTTAGGGCTGAGTTCCCCCAAAGTCTCTCACTCTCTGTACAGTGTCCAGTTGTGGGTGTCTTTGTTAATTAGCATCTACTGCAAGAGAAAGCTTCTCTGATGGGGTTGAACAATGTCTGTGTGTGGATATAGTGATATATGATTAGGATTCATTGGATTGCTGTGTTCTTTTAGCAGAATAACAGTAGTAGGTTCCCCCAGGCCCATCAGCTATCTAGTATCAGACTCTGGGCTACTTTAGCAGTACCAGGTAAGGATTCTGTCTCACAGAGTGGGCCTTAAAACAAATCCAAATGTGATTGGCTACTCCCATGGTCATTATTATCTTGAAAACTAGACATTTAGATAATTAAACCTTAAGTTCCAAAATTTAATTATCTACAAAACTATTTTTTACCCTTTATACTATTGATTGATATAGTTTTCTTAAATCAGCTCAAAACACTCATATTCTTCATCTTCACAGCTATGAAAAGGAATTAAAGTGGTTAAGGTTCTTTTACCCATAAACATAGAAATATATAGAACATTTAATACATGTCATGTATCTCTTCACCAGGTGAGATTCCACGGGCAAAATGTTATATTGGAGTGAAATAATGAAGAAACATTCTGAGAGAAAACATCTGGAATCTGTGAAGAATTAACACCCTGGCAGCCTCAATCACACTTGTAAATGCAGAGTAGAGGCGCCTATGCCAGCTCACAGGCAGGTTTTCTGACTCATAGGCAATGGGCTATGTGGCCGAGGAACATGGTGGGACTATTCCTCTGTGGACGCTGCTTATCAGTTAGACTGGGAGGAAGAAGACAACGGAGCTCAACAGCTGCTCTGTAGGCGAAGGCTTTCAAGCATTCCAGTTAGCGCTCAACTGTGCTCCACTCTCATCCACGCTGGCACTGCCCTGTGCCACCTGCGAACTCGGAGACTTCACCTTTGTAAATGTTCGTAATAAGTTTGTTCTGTCACATGCTCGTTACTGTCATGATAGCAAAACACCTTCCTCTGTCCCAAACGGATTTCTTGCTATTTGTGTCACAAACAATTAAGGATGCTTAGCACAAAAGTAAGTCTGTGTTGTCAATAAACTTTGTTATCAATGGTGTTTTTGAGAGGACTGGCAAAATGTTTAAGGAAATAGCTTGGTAAAGTTTTCCATTTTCATTGTTGTTCAAGGAAAGAATAAATTGAAATAGATTGTTCTGCTTTGCTTTTACATAGCCTTGATTCTTTAGATTGTAAGGTCTTATTTTAAAGTCAGATTGAAGGGGTAAGATTTTTTTTAAAAGATTTATTTATTATGTATATGGAAGAGGGTGCCAGATCTCATTACAGATGGTTGTGAGCCACCATGTGGGTGCTGGGAATTGAACTCAGGACCTCTGGAAGAGCAGTCAGTGCTCTTAACCTCTGAGCCATCTCTCCAGCCCGAGTTAAGATTTTTTTATTCTTATTTTCCATTGTGCAAATAAAATGAACATTATGGAAAATTATTAAAAATCAAAACCTATTCTCTCATGGTTGGCTACTTTATGCAGAAAAAGAAATTTTAATGTAATTTCTTTTTTTAAATATTTGAAGTGAACCACTGTGCTTTTCCTGTCTTATATTTTCGTAAAGCCATATGGTAAAAGTAAAATCAGAACTGAATCTCACAGCTCCTCTCTGTCTTCTAGCTCTGCCACATTTACAGATCTTTCTGATGAAAAAGTCAATCCTTGTTACTACAAATCCTTTCTTCTGTGCTTAGTAAAAACATGAACTACCGTATCTGATTAGAAAATGAATTCATGGTCACCATAAACATAGTCATACATCTGGGTATGCAGAACACTGGCCCTCGCACAATTAAAATCCCTGTCTTACCTTCCAGAAACAACCTCTCAGAATTTCCCAACATTATTCATATGTGTAACATACTCCTTCAAGCCCCAGAAAAAAGTTTCTAATAGTTCATATAAATGTGTAGATTACAAGGTCAAATGTAACTCAAAAACTAATGCTGTGGAGAGAACCAGATGAGAGATTCGAGGGAAGGCAGAAGAAAGGCAGACGTGAGGTTGTAAGTGGTATACTGAATTCCCCTTCTTGGGTGACTATTGCTTTATGCCACCAAGATCAAGACACAAATGCAGGTGTGTCTCTCCTAATGGCCATCTCAGCTGCCTGTGCTTTGTTAAGTGCCACGGGCAGTTGTCCATATTGGCAGTCAGCTAACTGCCTCAACTCTAGCCACCTCTCCCCCACCCCTTTCTCAGTCTCCCGCCCCCTTTTCCTGCGGGGCAGGGCTGGGGGCCTTTATCTGCTGATACAACTCTCACTAGTAGGGCAGACTGTGAGCTTTGGGCATCTCTGACTTCCTCTTTCCAAACCCTAAACACTTTAATCCACAGAAAATCTTAAACAGTCCTTTCTTGTAATGCATACACATGATTCCCAAATCAAATCGTTTTTTTTTTTTCAAGCATGCACCAAGAAAACATGTTTACTAGTCCTGAAGTTAGCTTTTTTGTTCTTCTTTCGAGATTTTTTTACCCAAAGCAAAGGAAATACCAAATAATATTTTTTTCAAACTCACTTTCCAATCACTTGTAATTCCTCTCAGTTCTGTATCTCTCTCTCACACACAGACAGAATCCCTTAGCGCCTGGTTCCACTCAGAGCAGCAGCAAGGAACTGCTGGAGGGAGAAATAGGAAAAAATCTCGAATCCAATTAACTTTTGCCTTCATTGGTGTGGAACGCCGGACGACGACTCGCTGCTTTTTTAGTAAATGGGGATGAAAATCTCATAAATTAATCAAGGTTTCCAAGGGAAGTGATGAACCAAAACCCAGATGTTCACGTAATTAACAAATTAATCTTTAAAAAACAGCCTAAAGTTCTCTTCTTATTACTAAACACAATCTTAGCTCCTGCTGGATTTTAGCTTATGTTACCACTGATCATTTGGAAAAGAATCCTGACCTCAGTGCTTATTATTTTCAAACAGCACAACCTATGGGTGGATTTCAAGCAAAAATCAGAAACACGTAAAATACGGTTTTCCTTGGTTTTCTGTTTGTATTTCCATGTGAATAAGGAGTTTCAATTAAATTGGCACAGTCTCAGAAAACAGGTCCACATGAGCCTTCATCCCGGGAGATTATATCCCTTCAAAAGTTTTGTTACAATAATAAAATTTGAGTGACAACACAGTAAATACTGAACAGATGGGTAGCTATTTTTACTGTGTTTTCTCCCAGTTTTTATTTATTTTCCACTTCTACATTATTGTATATAATCATGTTTATTCATGTCATTCTTTTTATTCACCTATAGTTCACATTCACATGTGCATAAATATGCTTTAGTTTCATGAGACAATAAGAAAACAAAGGCAAAGACATAGGAATTAGCTGTGAGTTTAAGTCTCTTACCCACTCTTCATCTCATGTTATAAACACACTGTGTATTGTGACTATGAACTTAGCCTTGATTTCTTTTCTTTTAGCCTAGTGCTGGAAATAAAATCCAGACCTTGCACATGCAAGGGGAATGCTCTGCCACTCAACCGTACCCTCAGTCCCTTAACCTTGACATCTGTAAGCACTTTCGCATACCTAATGTCCTCGCTCTTCATAGAGAACACGACAAACCTGTAGACTAAAACAAGTATGTTCACTTTACAGTGAGAGAAACTGAGACCATGAGGCTTCAGTGATTCCCTAATGACAACGAGTGACAGAGCTGATCTTGTAACTAACTTCGCTGTCTGGCTCCAAGCCTGGGGCAACGGTCCTTTCCAAGACACCACGTGATTCTCTGGACGTGGCATCCAGAAGCAGAGCACAAAGCAATGTATCTACTGTCAGCCTTTCCTTGAGAACTGTATTAGCTTCAAACCCAATTGGGTTTCCAGAAAACAGTTTACTCACTTGTTTATTTGTTTATGTCTAAGAACTTTCACATTTCAATATGTTCCCAGGAAAGATGACAGCCCAAGGGCTTTCTCTTGACAGAGGGTAAACTGATAGATTGTTTTCATGCCTGAGAAAATTCCCAGCAGACGCTCTCCTCACATCTAACATAAGCAATTGTCTCAGGAGCTAGGGCTTCAGCGACCCGACCACAGGCCTGCCCTTCTGAGAGTCCCCCTGTGGCCTCTTTCCTGACATACACATTTTAGAACCCACACAATAAGTACCTTTTGAACTTCACTGAGCTGAATTGCATGCCCTCTCCTCTGTATGTTTAATAAAAATGCCATCTGCAGGAGACAAATAAATTACCTTGTTTCCAATAACCAAGCTCCTTTGACTCCCAAGGTCACTTAATAACTTTGAGAGCTGTTTTTTTCCTTACAGTTCACCAAGACCCTATTCAAGTTGTTTGTTCTTTAAGTGGCATTTTGAAAGTGTGATTGCACCTATGTATGTTATTTTCATTACTTATAAAATAACGTTTACTATTTTTGTAAGTTACAAATCGGTGGTCACCAGACATTTTATGGATAGTAAAACTGAGACTCAGATACCCTGGGCCTCAGTTTTGCTCTCAAAACATGCAGAAAATAAAAGGTCTCTGCCTAGTTTTAATTTATCCCACAGTAGACTGGGGTTGTGATTCATTGGTATAATACCTGCTGGGTATGTTCAAAACCCTGCACCACACCAGCAGGAACAATAGTTTTTCTTCACAGGGAATCTTTCATGCAGATGGCTCCAAGCTGACCAGGTACTTTCTTATGCTCTCATTACACATCTATTGAAGTCCTTGTCCCCTTACTGTAGTTATGTCATGTGTCAGGGATATAAAGAGTTCATTACAACGCTGTGCTCTAAATATGGCTGGTGCAGTATGTGAGAACATCAAGGCAAGCAACCCAGGAAAATTTCTCACGGCATATATGGTATCAGAGTTAAAGACGAGTTAACCAGCTTAAAGCATGTGACATGAAGCACTATTTGTAATATACGATGAGAAAGTATGGCAGGCAGATGCAACGCAAGGAACATGTGGAGGGGTAATTTGGAAATTTATGCAAGCACATAAATCTAGTACTTGGAAAATAAATATGGTGAGAAATTTAAGCTCAATTATGCTGGTAATATTCTGTTAACTATCTTCAATGTGCCAAAAGACAGAGAAGGATCAACTTTGGCCCACTCTTTACCTTCTAAGAATTTATAATCAATCAGAGAAATAGGCAGGGTGTTTGATAGTAATACTAGGAGTGCATAACATACAACATGGCACACTAACTATGATGGAATAGCACAGAGCACACCCCAGAAGCTTCTGTGAGTGCATCAGATGGAGTCCAGAGGATTCAAACATACATGCCTGAAGAGAGCAGAGCTGAACCTCCAAGGACCACGAATCAGCCAGGTGAAAACATGTGAGGGAAGCACTTGAGGGAGAGAGAACTGCTTGGGTAAAGGCTTTTTTTTTTTTTTTTTTTTTTTTTTTCTGCATGTGCCCTTGCAGGCCAGAAGAGGGCACCAGATCTCATTACCTCATTACAGATGGTTGTGAGTCACTATGTGGTCCCTGGGAATTGAACTCAGGACCTCCAGAAGAACAGTCAGTACTCTTAACCACTGAGCCATCTCTCCAGCCCCCAAGGGTGAAGTCTTGATGACAAGTAGCATTGTGGTTCCATCTGAGTAACTGCCAACAATATCATAGTGATGAGAAGTAAGGCGAGGCATAGTCAAGGCAAGGACCAATGAGAAGAAACTAGCATCCTGTAATTGCCCTAAGCACTCATTACAATGCCCCAAGCACTGGCATGCTAAGCCTTTCTCTGTGTTATTTTCTTGAGTATGAGGATACTGTTCCCTGCAGCCTCTGCTGGAATTTCAGTATTTGTTTTCTTTTTCTTTCTTTCTTTCTTTCTTTCTTTCTTTCTTCCTTCCTTTCTTTTTTTTTCCTTTCCTTAGTTTTTTTGAGACAGGGTTTCTCTGTGTAGCTTTGGAGCCTGTCCTGGAGCTCACTTTGTAGCTGGCCTAAAACTCACAGAGATTCACCTGGCTCTGCCTCCTGAGTGCTGGGATTAAAGGCGTGTGCTACCACCGCCCAGCTCAGTATTTGTTTTCTTGACCAAACTAGTTACATGTCCTTCCCGAAAGCAACTGTTGGCAAAGGAATGGGACAAATTTGCTTAAAATAACACTCAGAATTTAGTCCTTGGAGATGAAGAGAAAGCCAACATCCCCAGGAGCACATGACCAGGGTTGGGGAGGAGAACAATAGATAAAATGGAGGCCTTTATGGAAATAAGGAAAGGGAATAAACACGTCAGAAGATGAGGTAGAAACCAAGTTACAAGGAAGCACTAAGGGCCCTTGAAAAAAAACGAACTACAGGAATCAAAGTGAATGAGGATAGGTTAAGAAGTCATAGTTAAATGAGCAGGAGAGAAGCTTGGAAGGAAACGTGGAGTGAGATCAGGGAGGGATACAGATTCTGGTCATGCGTAGCCACAAATAATTAGCGAAAATAGGGTTCCTGTGTTTTTGCTGGCCTCCCAAAGCCACTTTCTCAGACAATTCTTTTTTCAGTGAAATTTTATTAGTCTAATGAATACATGTATATTATATAATTACTTTTGTTGTGACTATTATTTTTCCACATTGAGAAATATTAACAATTAGAAATCCTGATTTCCTATTTCAAAACAAAAACAACAACAAAAACAAAAACGCCAATGGTAATAGAGGCTGACCTGCCAGGCAATCAGAAATGGATGCTCACAAACATGTTTGCTTGATGCCTTGTGCATCAAATAACCTCTGACCTTAGCCTAGTTTCCCACACTGTGGAGGAAATTGCCTATCGTCCTCCTACTGCTCCAACAGAGACGCTTAACGCACCTGCACTTCAAACCTCCACTACCAGAAGGGTTCCAATTTGAGTGATAAATTGTATCATGACTGTACATGAGAAACTCTCTTTTGTCTCCTTTTCCATCTGGAAAAGCCTGTTTATTCTTTGAGATTATCTTACCATCGTCACTGTTGCTGTTCAGCTTCTCCAGAAATGTCCAAGACAACGTGTCATCATATTGAAGCTACAAAGCTTCCTTGGAGTCCTAGTCACATGTCTATTTCTCCCTATTTTACAATATATAAAGTTATTTAAAAACAATGTATCAATTGT
Organism: Peromyscus aztecus; assembly: GCA_902168405.1. Taxonomy (NCBI): domain Eukaryota; kingdom Metazoa; phylum Chordata; class Mammalia; order Rodentia; family Cricetidae; genus Peromyscus; species Peromyscus aztecus. The sequence goes on along the minus strand of CABHPQ010171342.1, from coordinate 30,133 downwards.
AAGATTACAAACCTATAAATTATATTATCCTCATCACAGCATAAATGTCCCTGTAAACCCACATACTTTTTGATGCTTATCTAATTTGGTTGGGAAATATGAACAGACCACACATGCTCTGGGATTCCTCAAAGTCCCGTAGCCTGTGACTACATTTCTTTTCTAAAACCATCAGTGTCTTCTCAGCAAGAAGATGCTACATGGTTTAAATCTTCTACCCAAACTACAGTCTCTGCTTCAGGAGCTGAATCAGGAACTGGATGTAAAAGGTTTGCTTTCTTATAGGAGGACTAACACAGAATCTCGCTGGGACCCTCCCCATCCCTAGACAGCACCAGTTTCTGTAAACACCATCAAATCATTACAATTAAACAACCGCTGCCAGATATCCTCTACTAAATACAATATTCAAACTTCTCCCAATAATTTTCTCATTCTCAAACATATATGTTTAAAGGAAGGAAACTAGAGACCAAAGCAAAGTGATATCAACTGGGGATTTAATTTAATTTAATTTAGTCTATTTAAATAAAGTCAAGAAACCCCAGCTAGTAAAAGGTAAGAGACAAATTTGATTGTAACAATGTGGGAAAAAAACAATGCCATGGATCAGTTTTATGTTGAGTCCATGTGTGAATTAAAACTTTTATTTCTATATACACAGAAAATATTCCATAGCTAACTCTAGGAATAATAAAGGAGCCACAGGGAGGAAGCTTAACCACTTTTCAGTTTGATTTTACAGAAAATTGTGCTGACACTAAACACTCCAGGATGGAGAGGGGAGGAGTTCACAAGCCCCCACCCCAACTGAGGTGCTATTGGCAGCTGATGGGTGCTAAGGGAGAGCCAGTTTTCTCAAGTGATGTGGTCCGTGATATGACTACATTCCAGTGGGTGGTGCCGAACACCCATGCACATATGGACAGGAGTAATTGGACACAGTGGGTTATAACGGGGGAAGAGAAGGGAGGGAAGTGAGGCAGAGTGGCAGGGAGACATGAGATTTGGAGGGGGGTGTGGAAGCAGTCTGGAGGAGTTGGAGGTGGGAGAAAAGTGGATATTACCCAAATACATTTTATTCCTATATGAAATCACCAAAGAATAAATCAATTTTAAAGCACTTTGTTATGAATATATATAATAAAATGTAAAGTGAAAATTTGGCATTATAAAGCACACATCTTGTGTGTGTGTGTGTGTGTGTGTGTGTGTGTGTGTGTGTGTGTGTTCCTCTTCATCTACATTCTTTTTGTTGTCTCTACATTTTTCTTATCCCATTCCTCCTTCTCTTCCCTTTGCCCTGGTTTCATTTCTCCTGGCTTACATAATGTTTTCCTTTCCTTTCTCTGTGATCTAAGCTGAGTCTCTGAAAGGTGAAAGTCTGAGAGTGTAAATGGGTGGCATTTGTGTTGAGTGGTGACTCAGTTAGGCACAGGTCAGGGTCAGTGATCCTCAAAGAATTCTGAGCTGTGTAACCAGGAAGATTCAGTAGCTGATCATAGACATTTAAAACAAAGCTCTCAGCTGAAATTCAGAATATTTGATCTTTGCCAAAGTGTATATAGTTGGCTTTAATGCAGTAGCAATCTGTCCCACTGGGCTGTAGAAAGAAAAAGAGAAACTTGGAATGAAAAAGCTTACATAAGAAAAACTAGGCTTGAGATACTGAGCAATTCCAGGGTTCCAAAGGGGTTGGTGAACAGTATAAAGTATTGGGGAGTCTTGTGTCTTATGACTTGAAATTGCACTGAACTGACTTGAACTACACTGAGTGGAACACAAAATACAAAGACTTTTCATGAATTTATTTAATTGACTTATTGTTGCAGTTTGGTGGGCAATATCGAACAAACTGCCAAGTACTGAAAACGTCTTCTCTTTTAAGCCTTATAATGGTTTGTAGAATTGTCCCTACTTATAAATGAAGAACTGAGGTTCTTGGAGGCCAAGGAACCATACGATGTCATCAACTAGTGAACAATGTGTGCTGCACTCCCAGGGCCTGCCAGCCATTTCCAGAATGCGCTGTTTTACGTAGTTATAGTTGCATCTTCTGGAGCAGTAAGTTTATGGACAGAGGTCCCCAGAGCTTCTCAGCTATCTAGATTTATATCAAGTGCTAATTTGTCTGAGGGTCCGAAGACTTCTACTGTAAGGAAAGAAACAAAAGTGATGGACTTTTCCAGAATTATGCTTTTGTGAAAGAGTATGTATGTCTCTGCTGGCACGTATTTAATTCTGTGCATATACATATATGCATTTGTTCATTTGTATCAACATTTACACACATGTTTATTACATTCCCATGATGTTTTAATGGCTGTGAAGCAGATCACAAACTTCTCTTCTGCAGACAAAGGTGAGGTAAGGTGGTCTTTCCATTTCTAGAATTGAACAGGCAGGATTTCACTCAGCTCCTGTCTCTAATACAGAACTGTTTCAATAATATTAATGATGGGAGTTTATTTATATTTGAAGGCCCAGAAGAAGTGTGTGTGTGGTGGTGGGGGGGCAAGGTCTGAAGGGTTTCTGAAGCAATGGAATTTGTTTAAACTAGTATAAACCAGTTTTAATGAGTACACCCAACTCCTTTGACTTCTGCATCTAAAAAACACAAAAACAAAACTAAAAAACTTTACTGTACTTTACTGTAAGTGGCAAGTACTCAAGATTCACATTTTATGATTTTTAGTTAATTTGTGAGAATTTTATGCAGAGTTCAAAAATTCCCAGTACAGGGAAATGATAGCACTCTAAGATGGATATGCTAATTGCCCTGACTTGATCATTATGTATTACATACACATAATGTTATTATACTCTGCCCATAAAAATGTATACTTCAGTGTCAATTAAGACATTTTTAAAGTTTAATTTTTTCTGGTATTATTGTTGAAAAAGGTTACAAAATGGAAGCTATTCTCCAATTTTCATTTCAAGCTAAATCAGGGCAATTTTCCAAGTTAAGTATGTCACATAAATTCATGGCCAGTGTTATAGTGCTAAGCTTTATGACCAGATGGAAGAGGCTTACCTTTCTGACTCATGACCCATGTGCTTCTTTCTTGAAAAGAGCTACAGTATAGCCAAGATTAGATATAATGTTAAAAACATCTTTCTCTATTACAGCTGATGGCTTACCTACTTTAAAAGAGTGTCTGAGATATCCTTTTAAATACTTTTTAAACCTGAGTGCCAGATGCTCATATTCCTTAATCTTTTAGTGCCACCTAGGGTCCCAATTTGGAAAGTGTTTGTGTGAGGCCAATTATAAATATTGTGAGGTCTCCTGGTGTAAAATTAATGACTTCATCACTTGATTATATTTTGCCTTTTGGCTTTAATTCCATGATCTGGACAAAATTCAGGAAGGTGATTTGATGGTACAAAATCTGAAGATATTTAGACTCTTTGTCCCATTTATTGGATGTCTAGAAAATGATAAAGGTATAAAAACATTTAGTACAGTATTATTTAGAACAAATGACTAATTATGAAATATGACATAACCACCTTGAAATTTATTATAAGAAAGAATCCATTCAGTTGAAATCTCTAATTTTTCTTCTTATAGAAAGATGTTAGGTCTTTCATAAACTTCCAAATCCAAAATCACCATATAATTCTACAACACACAATAGCACCTCAAAATAATGATTCATAACCCTCAAAATTACACGAATGCGAACCTAGAAAGTAGACTCTTTGGATGAACTCGGAGAGACTGTAGTGCTTGACACATTTTCCAGCCAAGATAAATGATATAAAGTCCTTTCCAAAGAAACACAAACCTTGCCCCATATTCCTTCCCCCAACACCTTCTCCCTAACCTCTCCTCACTTGACCCTCCCATTCCAGACTCCCCCCCATCCACTCATAACAATCTATTCTCTTTCCAGTTCCTAATATGACTGCTCTGTGCCTTCTAGTTCCTTACTCTATACCTACCCTCTGTGGTTCTATGGACTACAGCTTGGTTATCATTGATTCAACTGCTAATATCCACATGTAAGTGAATACATACTGTATTGTCTTTGGGTCTGGGATATCTCACTCAGGATATTGTTTTTTTCTAGTTCTGTTCATTTGCCTGAATATTTTATGGTGTCACTTTTTTTTAAATATCTGAGTAATATTCCATTGTGCAAATGTACCATGTTTTCTTTATCCATTCTTCTATTGAGATACATCCATGTTGTTGTGGGGTCTCCCTTTTGTGGTCCATTGGCCACCAATCCAAGAGAACAAAGGAAGCAGAGGTAGCTTGCAGGGCTTTGTACAGCCTGTGAGTACAATGGAAACAGCCTTCCAGGAGTCTGCCTCAGTATTACAGCGCAGCTCTATTTCAGAGTAATGGGAATATATAGGAGGGGTGTTGTAGAATATTATTTTAAGATGTGTAACTTCTGTCTATGTTGCATTTGTTTAACTCTGTGAAGCTGTGTTACTGTGCCTGTCTAAAATCTCTGATGATTTAATAAAGAGCTGAACCACCAATAGCAAGGCAGGAGAAAGGATAGGTGGGGCTGGCAGGCAGAGAGACTATATAGAAGGAGAAATCTGGGAGGGGAGATCAACAAGGAACCAGAGAAGGAGGAGGACTCCAGGGGTCAGTCACCCAGCTATACAGCAAGCCACTGAGTAAAAATATGATTTACAGAGTTAAGAGACTGGGAAAAGCCCAGAGGCAAAAGAGAGATGGGATAATTTAAGTAAAGCTGGCTAGAAACAAGCCAAGGTAAGGCTGGGCATTCATAAGTAAGAATAAGCCTCTGTGGGTGATTTATTTGGGAGCTGAGTGGCACCCCCCCAAAGAGCCCCAAACCCCCAACAACAGATGGGGACAGTGACTGGGGCACCACCTAATTTACATTTGGCAGTGTGGTCCTACCATACAGCTGGAGTACATACCTAATTATCATATGGACAGCAGAGGGGAGGCACTTGTAGGGAACTGTGTCAAAGGTCACACTTACATCTGGCATCCAGGCTCAGGGACAGCTTCCAAATAGGCCTAGAGACACTATCCAAATAGGGTCAGGAGAGAGCCCTGCTGCGAAGGGAGTCCCCATATTATGTCAAGCTCAGAGAGCTGTCTGGACATGGTGAACTGCAACCTTAAGCAGTAGAGCCTTCCAACAGCTTGTTTCCAGTTTCTGAAGATTACGAAGAGAGCAGCAATGATGGGGAGATACGGCTAAAATTAAGGAGCATTTTATGATTAGTATGGTAACGAAATACAGTAGAAACCTCCTTGTAACTAGAGTTTTCCTGGTCCTGCCTGGCCCACGGTCAGGACAAATCTCTCTCACCCGCCAGTCCCCCAGTCGCTCAGACCCAACCAAGTAAACACACAGAGACTTATATTGCTTACAAACTGTATGGCCGCAGCAGGCTTCTTGTTATCTAGTTCTTCTATCTTAAATTAACCCATTTCTATTAATCTATAAGTTGCCACGTGGCTTCTGGCCTACCGGTATCTTAACATCGCGGCTGGCAGCGTCTCTCTGCCTCAGCCTTCCACTTCCCTGAATTCTCCTCTCTGCTAGTCCTGCCTATACTTCCTGCCTGGCTACTGGCCAATTGGTGTTTTATTTATTAACCAATCAGAGCAACACATTTAACATACAGAACATCCCACAGCACTTCCTAAAATATATATGTGTATATACATGAAGGCCATTTAAATGAAATCACCAAATAAAGGGGGAGACAGAGTCCCATCTGGCCATCTCTTGTCACCAAATGAAGCTTCCAGTACCAGCTTTGGGTTTCATCTGATAGAATTGTTGACCAAAGGTACCCCACAGGAATCCCCAAACAACCCAAGCAGTTGCCAAGACTATATGTTGCTCTCCACAAACTGACCGCAAAGCCCCATTGCAAAGAAAGATCCTACTCAACCCATTGACTGTGGCTGATTTCTGTATAGAGCCTTTACTTCTATGTTCCAGTGTCTTTGTTACAGAAATGTACTCTGCACATTATCAGAAGAAAAATGGAGACACCAAGCCAGCCACAAACCCTTTGTCTAAAACAGTGTACTACCTGTAAGATGTTTGTGGGAGTAACCAACCAATAACTGATTTGACTTAGCGCCAACTGCACAAGATGGAACCCATACCCAACTTTGTTTGGGCAATGAAGAACTTGAAACTAGATAGTCCAGGGACCTAGGAAAAAGACAAACATGAATGTTCTTTTTTTTTAAAAAAGGAAGAAAGAAAAAAGAAGGAAGAGAGAAAGAGAGAAAAGAAGAAGGAAGGAGGGAAAGAGGGAGGGAGGAAGGAAAAGAGAAAAAGGAATGGAAGAAAAGACGAAAAAAGGAAAAGATTAGGGATAAAATGGTTCCTAATGACATTCTGCTGTACTCATAGGTCAGGTGCCTTGCTCAGCCATCTTCAGAGATGCTTCCTCCTGCAGCAGAAGGGTAAAAACACAGAGACCCACAGCCAGATGCTATGCAGAGAATGACTGACCTTGGAACACTCGGCCCTAAATGGGATGTCTCCGTCAACTTCCTCCCGTCAGAACTCGGGGAACCCTACAGAAAAGACGGCCGAAAGACTGTGTGAACCAGGGGGAATGGAGGACACCAGAAGAACAAGACCTCTCATCAACTGAGCAAAGCGCATCTGAACTCACAGAGGCTGAGGCAGACAGGTCTGCGTGGCTCTGCACCAGGTCCACTGTGTTCATAGTATGGCTTCCACTTCAGTGTTTTTATGGGATTCCTGAGCGTGTGAACAACTGGGTCTATGATTCTTGTGTCTTCTTTTGGGCTCTTTCCCTTCTCTTGGTTTGTCTTTCTTCAATTTCGATGTGATAGCTTTTGTTTCATCTTACTATATTTTATTTTGTTATATTTAAAATAAAATGAATTAATGAATGAATGAAAACCTAGCCACTAAGGTAAATACTAACAACTAAACTGTCATTTATACCTACTGGAAGTGGGGAATATCAGTTTTCTCCAACAGAATGACAATGAGTATATCAACCACTCCAGGACAGGTTTCATGTTCAATAGTTGACCAACAAATAATGAACTCCACAGTTGTGTGTGTGTGTGTGTGTGTGTGTGTGTGTGTGTGTGTGTGTTTATTTGGTTACAGTTTGGTCTTTTGGGGGGATTGTATTTTATTTTCTAGGTTTTAGGGATTTTTGTTGTTGTATTGAGTTTTTGTTTTGGTTTATTTTTTCAGAAAAAATTTAAACTTGGGTGGGTAGGAGGAGAGCATCTGGAAAGGGAGGGAAAGAATATGATCAAAATATATTTACATTTAAAAATTGTTTAAATAATAAAAAATAGAAAAAAAAAAGAAAAGGAAAACACAAACCCCAGATAGAAATTCCATCTTCTTCAAATAAAACATTGTGCTTTGTATCTCATTTCTGATTATTGTCTCTTGAATTGTCATAGATGGGACTGATGGCTGTACCTCAGCTTTGAATTCTGCCCTGTTACCTAACGAGAACTTTTCACTACCCATAATTCCTTTTCTTCTTGTTGTATAAGTAACCTCTCCTCTCAACTCACAGTTTGCCATTGCCTTCAAAACAAACTGTAGTGAATAGTATTTTAAATAAAATATAAAGAGTTCCTCATTCAAATCTCCATCTCCCACACTTCTGGCAAACTATAATCCTATTACAGCTTATATCATGGTTGAACGTCTTAGTCTTCTCTATTTAATGCCACAATTTTCACACCTTCTACTCAACCTTAGATTCATTCTTGTGTGGAACATGGCTCCATCACTCCATCAACACAGCTTTCTGGACAGTCACAGCCAATCTCCATGTTGATAAATATATGGGCTGGTCAGGTGTGCGGCTCAGTTGGTACAATGCTTGCCTAGTGTAATCCTTAGTTAGTGTTACAATTGCTGTGATGAAACAACATGGCCAAAGGCAACTTGGGAAGGAAAGGGTTTATGTCACTCACATATAATAGTTCATCTTCAAAAGCAGTGAGGTCAGAAACTCAAGCAGGGCAGGAACCTGAAGGCAGAAGCTGATGCAGAGGCCATGGAGGGGTGCTGCTTACTGGTTTGCTCCTCATAGCTTGTTCAGCCTGCTCCTTATAGAACCCAGGGCCACCAGTCCAGGAATGTCACCACCCACCATGGGCTGGACCCGCTCCCATTGATCACTAAATGAGAAAATGCCTTACAGCTGGATCTCATGGAGGCATTTCCTCAACTGAGGCTCCTTCCTCTGATGACTCTAGCTTGTGTCAGGTTGACGTAAAACTAGCTAGCACACCTAGCATGAATATCCTGGGTTTAATCTCCACCACCAGATAAGCTGAGTATGGTGGCACATACTTATAATCCCAACACTCGGATGTGAAGGCAGGGACATCTGAAGTTCAAGTTCAGTCTTAGCTCCACATACTGTCTCAGAAATCCACAAATAATATAAGTGTATTAAAAACTAAAAGAACAAAATTAATTTATGGGCTGATGTCCAGTATTCATTGAACCTCAGAAGCAGTCAACACTCACAGCCATGGTCCTCCTGTCTGTTCTCAGCTCTACCTTTGTTCACCTTCCTCTCATTGGCCATAAAATATTCAGCTAAGTCTCAGGCACTCTTCTTTTCCTTTGTTTTAAGATCTATTTATTTGATATTATATGTATGGGTGGTTTGTCTACATGTATGTAAGTGTACCACATGCATACATAGTGCCCACAAAACCCAGAAGATAGCACTGTATCCTCTGTAACTGGAGTTAGAGATTATTACTAGCTACCATGTGGGTCCTGGGGACCGAACGTGGGTCTTCCACAAGAGGAACAAGTGCTCTTAACTGATGAGCCATCTCTCTAGACCCCTTAGCACTTTAATCATTTTCTAGGTAACTTCTCCACAGAAATGCTTTCAGTTACTATTTACAAATAAATCTTAAACTCCAATTTCATACCCAGTACATTTCTCTGGGTTCCAGGAAAACACCCTACACCACACACACACACACACTGTACTAAAGACTTCACTTCTTCAAGGCATCTCAATCTCTGTGAAGCCACATGTTAACTTATTTCCCTTCCAAATGTGTTCTTTCAGTGTTCCCTTCCAGTTCTATAAATGACCTCACCAGGCATCAAACTATACAACCCAAATATTAAAAGTCTAAGACTCCCTGTCTTCATGTGACCCCTTCATTCATCCTCCAACACTGTTGGTTTTGCTTTTCACCTCTCAGATGCAGCCTCTCTGCATCTCTACCACCACACTGATCTGGATCACTATTATCTCTCAACAATCATATTAGTTTGAATCATGTTAATAATTCTACTTTTAATTTCTCAACCTACATACCTTCTCATCTAAATGACCTTGTAAGAAATCCAGGCCAATGTTGAATCAAAGCATGCTGCTGCGTCCAGCTTTTGTGTGTGTGCTGGGGCTCAGAGCTAAGGTCTTCACTCTTCCTTGGCAGACACTTCCCGGGCTAGACCATCTCCCCAGTTTCTACACCTTTTATTAGGAGATGTTCCCTGACATATATATAACACAAGGTAAAGGCATCCTCACAGTGGGTAGTCATTCCCAAAACTCTGTCTGTATGCCTTTTCCCTAAATGTCTTTGTTTCCAGTATTTCCATTTTGCTCCCCCCCAAAAAAGACTATGACTCAAGGTCTTATGAATATTCATACTTTGAATAACTTAGTCCTACATATGAATGAATGATTAGTGTCAGTACTCTATCACTGGAAAGATTTTCCTTCATCATTTTTGTCAAGATCATTGTTAAGTATGGCTCTTATACAGTAACTGTTTTCTGTTAATGTCAACATACTGAGTTGACTCGTTTATGAACCTAGTCTGAGTTACTATCTCATGTCTCATTTAGTCATAAAGAACATCTGTGATGCCATAAAAATACTTTGAGAGAAAAGCAACAATGCAACTTAACTAGGTTATGTGGAACTCCATGCCACCTATTATTGACATTGCTTGTGACCTCTGGACTTGCTCAGATGTGATGTGGACACATCATCGCATTATTTTACAGATTGCCATTTCATCTGATCGTTCTCATGACTCATTGGGTCTGATAATGTTCTGCCCTGTGCTTGCTCTAACAGCACACATACTAAAATAGGTACTATCCTGCTCGTGTTAGGACACTCTAAACATATTATCACTCACTCCGCATGGTTAAGCACCTAGTTTCTTCTGTTCTAGTCTTTTTCAAACAAATAGTTTTTTGTACGAAAGTCTGTTACTAGTCCAGAATCCTGGAGAATTGTCAACATGCCTCATTTCTGGGAACATACACAGCATTTACATCCACAGTGTGTATCATGAGGTCTGCTCCAGTAGCAAAGCAGATTGGCGCTACAGAGCTCTTTAAATCCTGGACTTCACAGGTCATAGGTTTCTAAACACTCCACTGATGTGAGGTTGGATTTGTGTGATGTATCATCTAGCACGCTGGCATGTATCTAACTTAGTAAGTAAACCAAAGAGATGACTCATATGATGTCCTGTGGAATGTTAACATGATCTAGATCCTTTTAGACTGTATTAAGAGATGTAATGCATCTCTGTATCACCTCTGTGGGTTTTTATGATCTCACACCAGTATTAAAGCAAACTGGCTTGAGTTCTCATTAGTGATAAAAGTTTAACTAAAGCTTTAGCCGTTTCGGTGCCAATACCAAATCTGGCACAGCAGCTGTGACTAAGATTGCCATTTCATTAAGGAGACAGTAGCCCACTACCACATGATTGATTCATCTATTTTTGAAGTAGCTATGCAGGTGATTTGAATGGAAATACTTTAAGCATAACCACTCATTCTTCCTCGGAGTCTTTGAAAGGAATCATAACTTCTGCATCTCTTTAGAAAGAAGAGTTATTTCTGATTTATTGCATTGGCGATACTGGTTATGACGCTTCTACTCCGCTTCCTGAAACTTCTACTCAACTCTGTCTACCAGTGGCTCTGGTCCCACAAGTGGTGAAATCAAGTAAGAATATTGTGAGCCAATGACGATATCTGTCACAATTGCTTAAGAACAGGAGAAATAACCAATGTAAGTTTGTGAATTGATCTCAACTATAAGATGGACTGATACTGGCACTCTACTACCCTCCCACTTCTACGGCCCTAAGTCTAATCATATTTATTTGCTGGGGCATGGAATCTGGACCTACTAACTGCTACAGCATTATTACTGTCCAATGACTTCTATCTTACTTTTAATCTTTTTAATCAAGTGGGTCTGGCTACATTTTTGTATATTTTTGTATACATTTTGTAGTTTTAGATTTGTATGCATCTTATTTCTAGGAACACACTAGAACCCTAGACAACCACAAGCTTGTCCTCGCCAATCTGCTCTTGTGACTCACTCTTGTTCTACACAGCTTCCTCATTTTAATGCTGTCCTTTGGACACTGCCTTTCTAAAACACTATTATCCCTACCTAGCCTAGTTCTATGCCTATATCTCCTACAACTGACATTGACCTTCACCAAACAGCCATTACTGAGCTTCTTAAATTGCTGTAGAATATCCTCTGAGGAGTTGTCAGGAAAAATAAGTCAGTAGTGGAATTTCTGGGGGGATAAAATATGTCTATTATAAATTATTCTCCTCTCTAAGTCTTGTGATCACTTTTTAAATATTCTTCTAAGGAAGCTCCATAATCTTGACATGTTTTGAGATATTATATCTGGGCCAGGGCATTAAATCATGAATGAAATCATGAATCAGAATCATGAAAGAATGTTTCCTTGGCAATGAATTTATCTTGTTTGGGTTTACATTCTGTGATTTTCACACCACAGTCCAATGTCTTTTTTTTTTTTTTTTTTTTTGAGACACGGTTTCTCTGTGTAGCTTTGCGCCTTTCCTGGAACTCACTTGGTAGCCCAGGCTGGTCTCGAACTCACAGAGATCCACCTGGCTCTGCCTCCTGAATGCTGGGATTAAAGGCTTGCGCCACCACCGCCCGGTCCAATGTCTTTTAATAGATTTTTTATTGTTGTTTTTACATCTCAATCAAGTTTCCCCTCCCTCCCCTCTTCCCAGTTCCTCCCACTCCCCATCCCTGCTTCCCCCTCCCCCGTCCTATACCCTATCCACTTCCCCTCCACTGTTTCTCTTCAGATACAGACAGGCCTCCCATGGATATCAGCCAGCATGGCATATCAAGTTGCAGTGAGACTAGGATACTCCTCTTCTATTAAGGCTGGATGAGGCAATTCAGTAGGAGAACTGGGTCCCAAAAGCAGGCAACCGAGTCAGAGACGGCCCCTGCTCTCACTACTCGGGGTCTCACATGAAGACCAAGCTACATGACTGTAGCACATATGCAGAGGGCTTAGACCAGTCCCATGCGGGTTCCCCTGGTTGTCAGATCAATCTCTGTGAGCTTCTGTGAGCCCAGATTGGGTTTTTTTTGGTTTTGTGGGTTTTTCTTGTGATGCCCTTGACATCACTGGGTCCTACAATCCTTCCTCCCCGTCTTCTGCAGGATTCCCCTAGCTCTGTCTAATGTTTGGCTGTGGGTCTCTGCATGTTTCCATCAGTTGCCGAATGAAGCCTCTCTGACAACAGTTAGGTTAGGCACCAATCTATGTATATAGCAGAATATCATGAGGAATCATTTCACTGATTTTTTTTTGCCAGTACTGTTTGGTTCTGTCCTAGGTCTCTGGGGTATCCTGCATCTGGGTCCTGGCTTTCAGGGGTGAGCTCCCTCTCAGGGTATGGGTCTCCAGTTCTGCCAGTCATTAGTTGGTCACTCCCACAATTTCTGTGATGTCTTTACCCCAGCACATCTTGTAGGCTGTACAAATTATACAAGGTCAAAGGTTATGTGGCTGGGTTAGGGTCCCAGTCCCTTCACTGGAAGTCTTGCCTGGTTACAGGAGATGGTCAGTTCAGGCTCCATATCCCCCATCTCTAGGAGTCTTAGCTAGAGTCACCCTCATAGATTCCTGGGAGTTTCCATTGCTCTAGGTTTCTAGCTCATCTCAGAGATGCCCCTGATTCCAGCTGTCTCTCCCAGTACTCTCTCTCTCCCTCCATCCCCCCACACCTGATCCCCCTGTTCCCCTCCCCATTCCCTCTCCCACGCCCTTCCCCCATGCACTGGCAATGTCTGTTCTACTTCCCCTCAGTGAGATTCATGCATTGAAGGGCACTCAAGGGCCCGCCTTGAGCTCTCCTTGTTACTTAGCTTCTCTGGGTCTGTGGGTTGTAGCATGGTTCTCCTTTACTTTACAGCTCATATTCACTTATGAGTGAATACATACCTTTAAATAGATTTTACGAAGACAGAAAGCTCTGGGACATAACTAGGAGTGGATAATAAGAGGAGAAAATGGTGACAGAAAGATAGAGTTTGGTTTGAGATGAATTTATTGACATGGATTCACTAAAAAGAGATACTACAATGTGGCAGTGGGCAGAATCAGTAATATCTCTAATGGTTTTCTGAGGTTTGCTAGTGTTATTAAATAGTGATCATCATCATCATCATCATGATTTTTACTTGGCAAAAACTTGTGAGTGACTAGGAACTGGAGAGATTGCTCAGTGGTTAACAGCAGTAGCTGCTCTTCCAGAAGACCTAGGTTTGATTCCCAGAATCCACATGGTGGCTCACAACTTCCTGTAACTCTAGTTCCATGGGATCTGAAACTCTTTTCTGACATCCACTGACACCAGGCATGCATGTGGTACAAAAACATACATACAAGCAGAACACCCATACTCATAAAATAAAATAATAATTTAAATTTTTTTTAAACTTTGTGAATGACTTGGCAAGGCTGGACATGCCAGGATGTAGCATAAATAAAAGAAATAAATATAGTGGAAAATAACAGCAGTGGTTAGTTCAGAATGAAAGCTGATACATAACTCATAATTTCATTGATGCATGAGGTTTAATTATTATGAAAGAACTTCAAGCCTGTAACTGGGTCTTCAGGTGAGGGGGTTTTTAGATAGAAGTAATACAATATTTGGAGATTTACACATGATGGGACTTTAAAGGAATGGAGAAGCTTCCCTTCAAAGCATGGACAGGAGCTTCATTAAGAGTGAGAATAGGGTACAGAAAGTATGAAAGAGAGAGATTGAAAGAAAGAGAGGAAGAAAGGAGTAAGAGAGCATGCTGCCCTGAGAGAGACAGTGGGAGGAGGCACGAGGAGTCTTGTTCAGAAAGCAGCCTTCAGACACTCTCTCCAGAAGTCCTCTTGAGGTTTCATGCCACTCTCTGAAACAAAGGAGAAATCTGACTTTTAAAAACCTTTTAGGAATGGTGAAAGGTGTGGAGGCTCTCTGCAGGCTTTACAGTTGGCAGAGAAATGAGTCGAGAAAAAACAAGAATGAAACTCAATTAAGCGTGATTTTAGTACCAGTGCTGGGCCAGGACTTCTAGAGTCTGACATCAGTTTGCATATTTTTGCCATATTTAAAGCACAGCACAATATGTCTGTGTGGGGGGGCAGAGATTTCTGATAACAATTAACTCAGCCCTGTGAGGACAGCAAAGCTCAAGACATGTTCACATTGAAGCTTCTTACAAAGTCTATGTGGCTTTCATCCATAAGATGGGTTCTTGACTCAGAAACAATGATCAAGATAAAGGTCTAGGGAGAATGACTGAAGTAAACATAATCCCTGTGGAAGTCAGGACTTGGCCTGGCCCTAAGATGACATAGAAGTCAATTAGGCTGTTGTCAAGTACAAATGACATCTCTCACAGGGATGAGTTCTACAGCCTAGAAGTAATGCTCAAGGTTTTAGGGGGAAAGGGTCTGGGGTAAGTAAAGCATACATTCTGGAAGATATGGGTGGAGCCTGGCTCATCAGAGAGCAACGAATCATCAAGTTGTAAACTACATCCATTCCCAGCATTTAGGAGGACAGGTTAAATAGCTCTTTGTTTTGAATGATGACTGCAAGTTTGACTTGCAGAATTCTCCAGTGCTTATCTGTGTGCACAAGGACTTGTTTACCCTCTACAATGTTTCAATTTGGTTCAACATAGCTATTTGACAAAGAGCATGGAGGATCCAGATACTGGTTAGGATCATAATTTTGGGACTGCAGTTATCACAGCACAGAAGGCTTCTCAACCCTCAGTTCCAAGGAAAATGGCAGAGAGGCATGGCCTGATTCAGGCTATGAGATCTGGCCTAAAGGTGTAGGCCTACATTGCAACAGGAAGGTTAAAGGTCCAAGGGAAACAAGGTGTCAGCCTGGGTGTGACCCACTCACATTATGGGAGTGAGAACACATAGCCTTCACTAATTACTACAAGCAATAAATTTAGAGAGAGGCCTTTGAAAAACTCTGTGAAAGCCTTCTCTGTAGAATAGACCTCAGAGTCGGAACAGCCGACATTGATTTGGGAAATCTAAATAAAATGAATTACTTGAATCCCAGAGTAACAGAGTCAAATAGTGATATTAAAAAATGGCCACAGATAAAGTAAGTGTAGTTACCCAGACCTAGTCTAATATGGTGTTCTTAGAAATGAAACAGGGAACCTGCTAAGTTCATATTTGATCTCTGTGGATAGAAAATCTCTAGATTGTGTGAACCAAAGCCCAGTCTGAACTATAAACACAAAGCCATGGCCTCTCAATCAGTTTATGTACTTGAGTCAGTTTAAAACAAAACAAAACCAGAATCTCTTGGGTGAAGCAGAGGGTAGGTCTCCTCGAAGAAAGACAATAATCCACTACCAAATTTTGTATTCTTACTCTTCATCCCATCATTATCCAAAGAAACTTAGAGCCTTTTATCAGAATGTATCAGAAAAAGAGAAACAGACATTTGGAGGACTGCTGCACACTGACTCTCAACTTACACTAATTTCCAACACATCACTGTAGCCTTGCAGCCAGAAAAAAAGACACTTATGATAGTCAAGCAACTGAGGCTGGAGAGATGGCTCAGTGGTTAAGAGCACTGGATACTCTTCCAGAGGACCCAGGTTCAATTCCCAGCACCCACATGGCAGTTCACAACTGTTTGTAACTCCAGTTCCAGAGAATCTGGCACCCTCACACAGACATACATGCAGGCAAAACACCAACACACATAAAATAAATACATCTTTTAAAAAAGAAAACAAAGTCAAGCGATCAGTGAAATTGTAACTAACTTCTGGTTCATAATGAGTCAATGGGTCTACAAACCCAACCTTGGTGATTACCCTAGTTCAGTATCGCACAATTGAAACAACCATAGCTGAGGTTGACCTGATGAGTGAGGGTTATTATAGTTCTCCATATTCTGAGTAAAAGCCACTATAATTGTCTAGAAAAATAGTAAAATGAAGCCAATATATCATACCTAGAATAAGTGCTAAGATTGATGCTCCCAAGTTCTTGAGGGATATGAGTGGTGGTGTCTCTCAATTTCCCATTTGCCTCAGTCCATCACCCTGTGAAGAAGACAGGTGGCATAAGAAGATTGAGGCCCAATGGATTATTACACCAAAACAATGGCAATTCTTATACAAGAAAGCATTGAATTGGGGGCTTGCTTACAGTTTCAGAGGTAGTTCATTTTCATCCTTGCAGTGAGCATGGTAATGGAGCAGGACCTGAGAGCTGCATCTTAATCCTCAGGCACAAACAAGGAGGCTGGGCCTGGCATAGGATTATGAAACCTCAAAGCCCACCCTCAGTGACACACTTCTTCATACAAGGCTACAACTACTCCAACAGGGCCACATCTAATCCTTCTAATCCTTCTCCAATAGTGCCATTCCCCAATGGCTAAACATTCAAACACAGGAACCTATGGGAGCCATTTTCATTCAAACCACATTTCACTCCCTGGCCCCCATAGGCTTATAGCTATATCATAATGTAAAATGAATTTAGTCCAACTTCGAAAGTTCCCATAATCTTTCACTTTAAAGTCTCAACACTTTAAAAATCCAGTCTCTTCTGAGACTTAAGGCAATCTCTTAACTGTCACCCCTGTAAAATAAAAATCAAAAAGCAGATCCCATACTTCCAACATACAATGGCACAGAATATACATTACCATTCTAAAAGGGGGAAAGAAAGCATAGTAAAGAAATAATGGGCCAAAGCAAGGCCAAAACCCAGCAGGGCAAACTCCAAATTCTGTATCTCCATGTCTGATGTCCAAGTACTCTTCAGATCTCCAGCTCCTTTCAGCTTCGTTGACTTCAACACGCTTTTCTTTCTTGGGCTCCTCATCTGGTCTGTATCTCTTCTTGGCAGGTATTCCAGGACTCTGGCATCTCCAACATCTTGGGGTCTCCTACACAATCCAGTCTTCCCCTTCATAGAGCTTCATAGGCTTCTATGGGCCTCCATGCAGGGATACCCCTGACACACATTTGACCTCAGTAGCTTTCCTTGCCCACAGAGGAAGATTCCACAACTCTTTCCTTATATTCTTGACTCTAAAGCCAGAACCACACGGCCAAAGCTGTCAACTTCTGCTGCTTGATAGGGCTGGATCTTGCCCACCTTGTTCAATTACATTTATAATTATTTTCTGCTCTTTATGGTTTCCTTCACTGTTGATACTTTTCTTTAATTCTTCTTCATAAGTTGGAAACTTAATTGAGTTGACTTTGCCTTGAGGTCACTATCCCCTTTATTTCATTTAGCATCAGGCTTTTCTTTATATTTTTTGTCTTCTTGAGCACTAGATTTTGCTCCATTACACTTCCTGGTGCTCCCTTTTTTCCTCAAACTGTACATTTTATATTTTTCTTTGCTCAATTTGATCTTTTTCATTACAAAGCTTTATAAGAGTGATTGCTAATAATCAGAGGATGCAGTCAATACTAGGCTATCTTAAAATATCCTCTCCTAATGCCATTAATACTAAACTCTTAAATTTAGCCTCAAGTAGGTTTTTAGGAAACAGGCAAAAAGCAGCCACATTCTTTGCCAAAATATCACAAGAACAGGTCTCTAGGCCATTTACTTCTTCCCCTTGAAAACTTCTTGAGCTAGGGCCCTACATTTCAAATTGCCCTCATCAGTATCTCCCATGCTCCTACTAGGATGGTTCATTAAACCCTGCTTAAAGCATCCAACCATTTTCTAGTCCAAATTTCCAAAAATCTTCCGTATTCGTCCAACAAACAGCATGGTCAGGTCTGTCACAGCAGTACCCCTCAGTCCTTGGTACCAAGTTCTGTCTTAATTAATATTCTGTTACTGTGAAGAGACACCATGACCATGGCAACTCTTATAAGAGAAAGCATTGAATTGAGGCTTACTTACAGTTTCAAAGTCTTAGTCCATTATTATCATGGCAGAAGCATAGTACTGGAAAAGCAGAGTTATGTCCTAATCCTCAGGTAGAGACAGAGATACTGGGCTGTCATGGGCTTTTGAAACCTCAAAGCCCAACTCTAGTGACACACTTGCTCCTACAAGGCCACAGCTACTCAATCAAGGCCATACCTACCAATTCTTCTCAAATAGTGCCACTCCCTGATGACTAAGCATTCAAATATAAGAGCCTTGGGAGCCATTCTTATTCAAACCAGCACATTTCAGGTGTAGCCACTATACTGCATATGGCTTCATAGCTTAAACAAATTAACACATCTCCTGGTATCCTGTATGAAGCTTTTGACATGACGAACAATGCTTTCTCTGTACCTGACCCTACATTCCAATGAGGCAGTTTGCATTCAGTTGTCAGGGCTTCACTTTCTGACTTCAGGAATATGTGTACTCTCCAGTCTTATGTCATAGTTTAATCAACACAAGATATTACACTGGTCCACTACAATGATATCAGAGAGTAGAAAATAAATACAACAAAAATTTAGAGGTCTTTTATCCTAAAGAAATTTCTAGGAGTCCAAAAGTTTAGATCATATCAAGTTAGCTTTTCTAAACTAAAGGACACAGTATTAGAGCCGGTCGTAAAAGAGGCACAGTTTTCTGTGAATGGACTTCTCATCTGAGTGTGTACCTAAAGTTCATGTATTCACTCCCCTGAAAGTCTCCTATTTTTCAGTGGGCACAGACCAAGAGATGGTTCTGTAACTGATCCAGACTACTGTGCAAATTGTCCTGCCACTTAGGCCGTATAATCCAGCAGATCCAAAGTTGCTTGACAGTGGTTGATATAGACACTGTTCAGTCTTTGGCAGACACATACAGGTGAATAACAGTGCAAGTCTTCTAGATTTTGGAGCAAAGCCCGGATAGCCTTCAAAAGTAACTACTCTACTTTTGAGGACTAACTTTTAACTTACTATTGGATATTTATAGAGACTAAATGTTTAAACATGTGCCACTAAGTTATCATGAGACTTGACTTGCCCAGCATGAACTGCATGTCATTTGACTTAAGAAGATAAAAGTTTGGGTATGTATGACAATACTCTATCATTAAATTGAGGTTGTTAAACAAACAAAAAAAGGGCAATGCAATCCAAGAAAACCCTAACAGCACAACTATTCAAAATGTTCATCATATTCTTCACAGCCTGCCTTGTCTCTCCTAGGCATCACAGGTGGCCTTATATAAAGTTCTCTACAATCAACTAAAAAAATCAAATATTTGGGTCTGATCTATAAATGGTTCTGCTCTGTATGAAGACATCACCCAAAAGTGGACAGTTGTAGCATGACAGTCCCATTCTAAACAGCTGTGAAAGAAAATCTTCCCAGTAGGCAGAACATTTGAGTAACACACCTGGTTTTTAACTGTGCTTGGAATGAGAAATGTCTGGATATGTAATTATATACCTATTCCTGAGCTGTGAACAACGGTTTAACTGGATATTAGAACTTGGAAGGAATGTGATTGGATAATCAGTTTTAAAAAGAAAAAGAAAGAAGGAAAGAAAAATTTGATGATGTATTAGTTGTTTTTATACTGCTGTGGTGAGACATCATGATGAAGGCAACTTAGAGAAGAGTTAAGAGCCTAACACCATCATAGTGGGGAGGATGACAGCAGGCAGGTATGCCTGGTACTAGAGTAACAGTTGAGTGATCACATCTCCATCCACAAGAAGGAAACATACAGGGAATGGCATGGAATCTCAAAGTCCTCCTCCAGTGACACACCTTCTCCAACAAGGCTTCACCTCCTCCTAATCCTTCCCAAACAGTTCCAACTGGGTACCAAGTATTTTTAATCAAGAAACTGCTGTGTGGCAGCTTTTTTTTTTCTCCAGAGGTAACATGACCCCATTGGGGATTTTCCTCTGGTAGCCTTCACAACTAGAGACTATTATACTAGCCAAGTCTATTGTAATGGCAACAGAGTTACTGACATTGCCCAGGAAGTGGATAAAGGGTGGAAGTGGTCAGGAGTCTCATACGTGAGATTCTTCCTTCCCCTGGTTCCAACTGAAAAATGCTAGGAAGTGGAAGATTGGTCAAAATTGGAATCCCATCAGTTAGTTTCCATGACGTTGTTATACATAATGGGGTGGGGCTTTACGGTGATGTAGTTGTTTAGGGGTTACCCATGCTCCTGTAGGTAACCTCTCACGCACGCCCTATAAGCAAGCTCAAAATACTCTGGTCTCACTAAATTGAACGTTGGTGAAATCATACTTTGGTCTACCATTGGTGTCTATCTGTAGTGACTTAGCATTTGTTCGCATCTCCCTAGAAAAAAATTAATATAGAATTAAGTGCCCAAACATGGTAATACATAAATACTGGGGTGTCTTTAAGAATAAAGGGGCATTTCCTGAGAAGCTAGTGTTTCAGAAATTAAACACCCATCAAAGTCTCCCAGAGCTAATGATTTTCAGGTTCTTGTCTTATGAATTTAAAGGATGAAATTCACAGAGCCATGGTGTAATGATTTAGCTGCTGAAGGTGCCTAGGTGGGTTGGAGCCAAGGGGTACCACCAAGTCACACCATGCAACAGAGCTCGAGAGGTTTATTGCAGGGGGGAGTGCAGAGGCTGCCTCTGAGCAAGAGTGGAAGTGAAAAGAGTGGGGAGAGAAGATACTTGCCTTTTACAGCGCATGCACATAGGGAGAGTGTGTGAATCCTGGTGACAGTGTCGCATCTTTAGTGGCTGATGATGACCTGTCCTGCTGTCTCTTGGTCCCTAATGGCATGCTGGTGGGAATGCCTGAATGCTAGCTAACACATAGAGGGTGAATTTTAGAGAGAAGTTCCTTGTGGATTCATAGGTGGGCACTTAAGAGAGAAGGTGAGAGGCCGGGCGGTGGTGGCGCACGCCTTTAATCCCAGCACT
>CABHPQ010171341.1:22502-35772 GCA_902168405.1 Peromyscus aztecus | reverse complement strand
TGGACCACTACCAGCAAAAGAAAATGTGGCACATATACACAGTGGAGTACTACTCAGCAGTAAAAAACAATATCATGGAATTTGCAGGCAAATGGATGGAACTAGAAAATACCATCTTGAGTGAGGTAACCCAGACTCAGAAGGACAAACATAGTATGTACTCACTCAAAAATGAGGGTTTTATAAATCATAAAAACAAGCCATTGAGGTGGCTTAGGGAACAAAACCACCTGCAGTGCAAGCCTGAGGACCTGAGTTCAATCCCCAGAAACCACGGAAAGATAGAAGGAGAGAACCAACTCCACAGAGTATGGCAATGTCCACACACCACACACAGGATACTTTTTAAATTAAAAAATAGAAAGTATGAATACCCTGCAGCAAGGGTTATCTGGAGACAAAAAGGAGAGCATCCGGCACGTGGTTCACTTTCAAAAACGGTGGCTGTCATCTAGTCCAAATGCCTCACTTCGCAGAGGAGAAATAAAGGCCACATTAGTCACTTTTCTATTGCTAGGATAAAACACCGTGACCAAGGAAACGTATAGACGAAAGAGTTCACTTGGACTCCCGATTCCAGAGGTCTACCGTCCACGATGATGGAACAAAGGCAGGACAGCAGGAGCAGGGAGCTGAGGGTGCACGTCTTGGTCCTGACTATGAGCAAGAGAGCAAGCTGGGAAGGGTGAGGCGTTTTTTTTATTTTTTTTTAGATTTACTTATTACTTTACGTGTGTAAATGTCCTGCCTGTGTGCCTGTTAGATCCCTGGAACTGGGGTTACAGACGTTTGTGAGCCATATGTGGGGGGCGGAACCACAAGTGATCTTGAGATGTGATGCCTTTAAATGTAAAAGCCCACCTCCAGCGCTGTACTTCTTCCAGCAAGGCTACACCCACTAGACCTCCCCAAACAGTGCCACCGAACTGGGAACCAGGTGTTTAAATGCTAGAGCCTATGGGGGACATTTTCATGCAAACCACCATGTGGGCTTTGGGGTCCCAGAAGTTTGACACCTAGCCCAGGATCACAGAGGGAGAGCTGAGCTGATAGTGAGCATCCTACCCTATGGCTCATTCCAGGACTAGCCTGCTCTTGTCACTTCCTCTCTCCCCCCAGCCATATCACTTCCTGTTTCCTCCTCCCAAGTGCTGGGATTAAAGGTGTCAGCCACCACTGCCTGCCCTCTATGGTTAAGTAGTGGCTAGCTCTGTCCTCTGATCTCCAGGCAAGCTTCATTTGTTAGAGCACAAGCAAAATACCACTGCAACACCCATGTCCACACATACTCATATACCCCCCCACATACATAAACCAATAGATGAAGGCAGTTTTAAAACAAAATACATATAGACACATATATGTTTTATTCTTAATTTATATACAATGATTATACATGTTATAGGGTACAGGGTAACATGACAATACATGTATACAATGTGAAAAAAATCTCAGGCTGGGCAGGGTAGGGTATACCTTTAATCCCAGGACTCATGAAGCAGAGGCAAGTGGATCTTTGTGAGTTCCAGGCCAGCTAGTGCTACATAGTGAGATCCTGTTGCAAAACAAAACAAAACATCAAACCAAACAAACAAACAACCAAACAACACCACCTCAATACACACATATACATGCCACATTGTCCCTGTCCTTATCTGGTTGCTTGCACATGCTGTAACTGGGACTGAAGATAGATGAAGGACCCAGCTCCCTCTGGAGCTACAGTCTCCTTTCCTGTTTAATAGTTTACTGGCAGGCCCTCAGAATTGTGATTTGAGATTTTTTTTGACATTATGATCTATGTATATAATAAAGAAAAAAGCCAGTCTTGTGTGATTTATGGACTTTACCAGGAAGTATGCAAAAGGAGCTCAGAGCATCATTTTATCACCAGAAGGGTGATAAAATGCAATTAAGTGCTAAGGAAAAAAAAACCCCAAAACCCACAACAACCAAAGCTTCACATTGATGGAGGTCGGCACACAGGAGCCAACTGATGGTCCCAAGGGCCAGAACTGGAATGATTTATCAGCAGAGTGTGCTAGATTATGGTAAAATAAATGTACAGGATATCATGCTGATACATGTAAATGACTAAATAAATGAACAATTGGGGTGATAGATCTTCATGCAGAAGGCTTTCAGACAGTTCATGGAGATTCTCTGCTCTCAACATGGAGAGTAGCTCCCTTCTGCTTCTGTGTGTGGCACACATCATGACTTCCTTCCAAAGAGTTCAGTACAGAATGAATGAGGAAGAAAGAGAAACATTACGGAGGAAATCTGGTGTATTAGTTACCATTTTGTTGCTAAAAAAACACAATGGGCAAAGGCAGTTTATGGAAGATAGGGTTTATTTTGACTTAAGGTAATAGACAGTCCATCATGTTGGGGAAGACATTGCATGGTGGCAGGAGCAAGAAGCTGGATAATCACATTTTCATCCACACACAGGAAGCAGAGGGCACAGGAAGTAGAACAAGGCTATAATCCCTCAAAGCCTGTTTTATTGATATACGTCCTCCAGCAAAGTGTTGCATCTCCCAAAGGCTCTGGAATGTCCTCAGACAGAGCCATCAGCTTGGGATGAAGTGTTTAAATACACGAGCTCGTGGGGGACAAGTTTCACTTAAACCACCACACCTGAAAAGCAGTACGTGCTCATCACCAGGTGTCACGGCGGTAAACCATGCTGATGTGTGGATCCTCGATAGGATGACATGGGGATTTGGCCTAACTTCTATGGGCTCCTGCTCCAAACCTGGGACCCCAATCTAATCATGAGAAAAAACTTCAGACAAATTCCAGGGAAGGGCCAGCGTATAAAACACCTGACAGTGTTAGGAAAACTCTCTGTAACGGGAAATCTGGACTGGAATGGTGCACTCCTATCACCCCAGCATTCTGGAGGCTGACCCAGGGGCGTCACCAAGGATTTGAGCCCACTTGAAGCTGCATTGCAAGTACCAGATCAGCCTGAACAAAATCTATCTCAAAACAAGCAAACAAAAACAAAAATAGGAGGGAAGTCTTTGCATGCATCACAGGCAAGAGAAGACTGAGGAGACAGCAACTCAACTCGACATGATTTCCTGGATAGGAACCTGCAGCAGACATTAGGAGAAAGCCAAGGGGATCAGAATAAAGAATAGACTTCGATGACAATGGTGAGGTAGGTATGGCAGGGCACACAGGGGCGTGAGGCAGGAGCCTGGCCTGCTTGGGCTACATAGTAAGACTTTGTCTCGAGGAACAAGTATTAATATTTGTGCATTAAATGCCATAAATACAAAGATGTTAATATATGAAACAGGGTGCCTGATATATGAGGATGCTTTGTGTGTTTTCTAAGTTTTACTTCGAATGTAATTTGTTTTAATTTTATTTATTTTGGGGGGTTGGAGATTTAGCTCAATGGTAGAGCGCTTGCCTAGCAAGTGCAAGGCCCTGGGTTCAGTCCTCAGCTCTGAAAAAAAAAAAAAACAACTAATTTTATTTATTTTTAATTTGGGGGATTCAAGACAGGATTTCTCTGTGTAGCTCTGGCTGCCCTAGAACTCACTCTGTAGACCAGACTGGCCTTGAACTCACAGTGATCTGCCTGCCTCTGCCTCCCAGGTACTGAGACTAAAGGTGAATGCCATCACTGCCCAGCTTTATTTTTAATTTTTAACCTTTCTTTTTATTTTATATGTATGAGTGTTTTGCCTTTATGTATGTACGTGCACTATGAGGCCAGAAGAGGGCATTGGATCTCCTAGGACTGGAGTTATAGATGGTTGTGAGCTGCCATGTGAGTGCTAGGAATAGAACCCAGGTTCTCTGGAGGAGCAGCAGATACTCTTAACCACTGAACCATCTCCTCAGACCCATACACATTTTTTGTTTGTTTTGTTTTTTGATTTTTAGAGACAGGGTTTCTCTGAGTAGCTTTGGTGCCTGTCCTGGATCTCACTCTGTAGATCAGGCTGGCCTTGAACTCACAGAGATCCGCCTGACTCTGCCTCTGGAGTGCTGGGATTAGAGGCGTGTGCCACTGCCACCTGGCTGTTTTTTTAAAGTCTATCAGAAAGTTCTGAGTTTGATTGAGATCCTAACTCAAGGAATAAGGTAGAAGAACACTTGAGGATTGTTCTTGACATCAACCTTTGGCCTACATGTGCACTCACTCCCTGTGTGTGCTCACACGTATGCTAACATGTGTGCACACACGTACATCATACTCACGTGAAAAATAAAGTCTATTAGAATGTTATCATATAAGCAGTACTGTAATTCCAGGGCTAGGGATGCAGATGAAGGAGGAGTTAGGCTATCCACAGCTACATGGCAAGTTGAAGGCCAGCCTGCGCTGCACGATACCCTGTCTTGAAATGCCAAAAATAAAAGCTAAGATCTGGGTGTGGTGACACTCACCTGTAATCCCAGTCCTTGATCGAAAGGATCAGTAGTTCAAGGTCATCCCTGGATACATAGTGATTTTGTGGCCATCCTGAACAACGTGAAAGACTGAAAACAAATGAAAGTTGACTCAGTGCTTAACACTGAATAAGCTTTTTCAGTACTAAGTTCAGTTCCCAGCGCCCACATGGGCAGCTCACAACTGTCTGTAACTCTAGCTTCATTTATTTAAAAAAAAAAAAAAAAAAGAAAGAAAGAAAAAGAAAAAGCTTTAAAAACACCCAATGTGGGATTGGGGATTTAGCTCAGTAGTAGAGCGCTTGCCTAGCAAGTGCAAGACCCTGGGTTCGGTTTTCAGCTCCAGGTGGGGGTGGAGGGAAAACACCCAATGAGACAAAAACAACCCCTCCAAAAGTATGCATATGAATATAAGAAGCTTAAGGATAAAAGGATGCTATTTATAGTGCTAACTTAGTGTGGTTTTCACCCTCTGTATTAGAAGTTGGACACACATGTGACAGAGACCGCAGCACGTTTATGTATGTATTGATGAATCCTGATGATGCTCCTGTTAAATGACTCAAGCGTTCCATATAAATTATAAAATCCTTATAATTATATTTTTTAGCCACGTGTGGACTACCCTTCGCCTTGTTGAGACACCTCATGATGGAATCAGGAAGCTTGGTTTTGTTCATGTGACTCACTTTAGACTTGAAAGTTTGTAGTCCCTGCTAGTCTTCCCCGACCTCTTGTCAAGTGGAAATAGAGAACTTCTCCCCTCGTTTGATCTTAGCATTTGTGATGGATAAATAATTGATCGACACAGGGATGCTGGCAATATATTTAGCTTCTGCTCAGCACTCTACTATTTTTAAATGTCCTCAGGCATCAGCTCAGAATGTTCATCCAAAGGCTGTCAGCTGCACACGGAGACAGTGAGGAGTGACAGGCCCGCATTAGGATTATGAGACATGAAACGCCGTGAGAGCAATGACAGCTGCCAGCGTCACCGCTGCTAAGGAGATGGTCTGCCTTGTGTTTTCTAAAAATCCTGTAAATGCGTCTCTCACCATAATCTTCCCAATCTCAACAGAGTCCAACTAGGAACAGAAACTTCAGAAATTCATAAGTTGAAGAAAAAAATATATAATTTAAATATTTAAATTTTTGTTGTGGGGCACCCAAGTTCAAATCCTCAGGACCCACATAAAGCCAGGGGCTGTAGTGCCCATCTGTAATTCTATGGAGAGATGGGAGCCTGAGACAGAAGAACCCCCAGTGGCCACTGTGCACACAGCAGTGAATAACAAGAGAGAGCCTGTCTCAGAACAATGTGGATGGTGAAGCCCAACACCAGAGGCTGTTCATTGACTGACCTCCTCCACACGTGCACAAGAACACAGGAGGCCAAACAAACCTGTGCACATGTGCATGTACCATACCTACACACAGACATAAGATAAATCATACATATAGAAATGTTGTTGTGATCTGAGTGTGGAGATGTGCTGCCTGTAATCCCAGTATTTTGAAGGTGGGAGCAAGAACATGAAAGTCAGGGCTGTCCAATGAGTTCAAAGCTAGCCTGGGTTACATGAGACCCTATACCCCTCCCCCCAAAATAAATAAAATTAAATTAAAACAGCAAAATCAAATTGGGATAAAATTATTTAACATGATAATGTAATGTCTAATGTAAATATAATGAAATATAAAATTAATATACTATTCAACGTTAACTATTGAGACAACATTACACAGCCACTCTTTGGAATTTACCTTGCATAATTGAGACTTCATACCTATTAATTAATAACGTCCTATTTCACTTATATCCAGCCCTTGACAGCCACTATTCTGCTCTGATTCCTTGAGGGTTTTAGATACCTCATCTTATCAGTTACTTGTTGCTATGAGAAAATACCCCACAAAAGAAACTTAAGGAAAGGAGTGTTTATTCAGACTTATGGTTCCAGAGTACAGTCCATCATGGCGGAGAAGGAATGGTGACGAGAGCTCAGGGAACTGGTCACATTGTATCCAGAGTCAGGAAGCAGAGAGAAATGAATGCTGGTACTTGGGGCACTGTGTCTTTTAGTCAGTTCAGGGCCCCAGCCCATGGAATGGTGCCACCCAAATTCATGGTGGGTCTTCACATTCAATTACCATAATCTAGATAATCCCCACTGATATTCCTAGAGGCCATTAGAGCAGGCCTCAAATCCAATCAGAAATCAGTTGGGTCCCCATAACCTCCATGCCACTATGTCCCCTTCCTTATAGGTACATCTTGCCTGATAGTTGGTTGGGATTAGCATTCACAGTTTACTACTGGATAGTAGCATTGATGACTATCCCTTCCCCCAGTGCCTCCATAGCCCCTTCCAACATTATGAAAGCTGGCCAGCTGGGAGGAAGTTTTCAGGGTAGGTCCAGCTTGGTTTGTTTGTATCTTACAACCAAAGTGTGTTACATCTTCATCAATAGGCTCTGTAGTTCATCAATAGCATGTAGTTTTGGTGGACAACCAAAAGCAACACCAATAGCCTATGTTGTTTTGGGTGCATCTGGTCCCTCCTCAATCAATAGCTCATAGAGAGGTATCCCACACCCTGGCATTGAGATTTTCAGTTGACAGCACATGTCTTCCGAAGACTTTACTTTGTAACATTCAGATTTCTACATAAAGGCCCACACTGCATAATGATTCTTCAATGATGAACTGCACTCACAGTACATACTATGTGGCCTAGACATGGGGGAAAACCATACCATCAAGGTTTGTGTGAGTACTCCGCTACAGTAACACAACAAAAGTACCTGATGATACCTCAGAGCATAACCCACTGTTAGTCCATGCCTGACTGCGTTTGTGAAAGAATAAGTGAAACTTTTCATTCAGAAGGTTAGTTTTATTCAGCCCCTACTCAGGGCAGAACCGGAACAAACCTAAGAATAGCATAAGCCGGAGGTGTCTTTGTTCCTAGTTACCCACAAGACAATGCAGCCTCCTTTACAGGCAGCTCCTCTCCCCAAGAGCAATACAGCTTCTTGCATAGCACACACCACAGGTACCTCTGGTATGCTCAGGGTTTTAGCACACAGATTTTCCAGTATGAATGATAGAATTCCTAGCCACTCTCCCATGACCTCACTTGTGCTGGCAAGATGCTTAGTCATTTCAGGCCTTATGTCCTATGATGTAAACCGTGAGCTGCGTGAGCACATCATTTGCATGCAGCATGATCATATAATCTATGCACATGTGTGATGTAAGCCCATATGCACATGTGCAGGGGAATCCATAAAAGCGGGTCCCACATATCCCCTCCTCTCTCTTCCTGCACAATCTTTCAATAGGCCTAAGCACATCCCTTTGGCCTTCCCTGCTAGGATTCTGCCACACCTCCAGCTGTATGACTGCACATGCGCAGTTCAGTCGCTAAGCAAGGGGTCTTACGTCTTACATCATCAGTGTGCTGCGCGATTATGCAATCTGCACATGTATGGTGTAGCTCTGTAAGCCCACATGCGCACGTGCAGGGAAATCCTTAAAAAGCCGGTCACAGACCCCTCCCCTCTCTTCTGCTCTCTCCTCCTCCTCTCTCTCTCTCTCTCTCTCTCTCTCTCTCTCTCTCTCTCTCTCTCTCTCTCTCTCTCTCTCTCCATGTGTCTCTCTCAGGCCTGGTCACTCTCTTCTGTCCCCCCTCCCCCCCCATAAAGCTCTGATACTGGGTTTTGTTGTGCCTTGTGACCTTTCTTGCAAGGTAACAGCGTCACTTAGTATTGAAACCAACACCCTTCCCCCTAATAAACTCTTATAGTGGGTTTTGTTGTGCCTTGTGGCTTTTCTCTCACAGTAAAGAGCACCGCTTAATGAAAAACATCGCATCGCATAATAAATAACAGTGAGTCCACACTAGATCTGTGCCCGGCTTCCTTACTGAGGAATTGTACCTTGGCCTCTCCACTGGAGCCCTGCTGAGGGTGCAAGCTTGCCTGGGCCTAGGTATCCTTCACAAGAGGCCACACTGAACCCTCTGTGGCCAAGTGTGCAGACTGTATTAGTCACTGTTCTATTGTTGTGAAGAGACACCATGACCACAGCAACTCTTATAAAAGAAAGCATTTAACTGGGGCCTGCTTACAGTTTCAGAGGTTTAGTCCATTTTCATCCTGGCAGGGAACCTGTCGGCACACAGGCAGACATGGTGCTGGAGAAGTAGCTGAGAGTTTTATGTCCAGATTGCAAGCAGCAGGAAGAAATAAGGACTCTGGACCTGGCACGGGCTTCTGAAACCTCAAAGCCCACCTCCAGTGGCACACTTCCTCCAAGGTCACACCTTCTAATCCTTTTAATCCTTTCAAATGGTGCCACTCCCTCATGACTGAGCATTCAAATATATGAGCCTCTTCAGGCCATTCTTATTCAAACCAACACACAGATATAGAGGTAAACATCTCAGCCACGCTGTGTCATGGTCTGTCAACCAACTTCTAGGGCTACACATTTCTTAGCCAGAGTTTTATAAAGCCTATGAGAGCATACATCTCTTATCTTGGGGCTCTTTTCTCAGTCCACAGTGGCTGGAGATATCTTTTTGGCCATTCTTCATAGGTAGTCAAGTGCCCCACCCTCAGCATCTCACAAGCCCTACAGACCAAGCCTCTAGTTACACTAGCTTGTGCGGATAAGGTGTCACGGTGAGTATCCAGATGAGTCCCCTCATGCTGTGAACCCCAGGCTGGATTCAGGATGTGCTATGTGTCAAGTAGCAAGGCAGTTGCAAGAAAATGAACTAAAGAGCAGGCTCCCTTTGCCACCATGTTGGCACCAGCTTTGCGGGGAAGAGACCACGTTACACCTAAAGCGAAGTTTTATTTTCTGGTTATACCAAGGGGAGGGAGACTAGCTCTTGCCAGTGGCTTGCATGTGCCAATTCAATAAGTGCATGGGTGCTGACCATCGATCGTCAACTTGACAGGCTCTAGAATCATCTAGAAGACAACCTTCTGGGCACCCCTGTGAGGGGTTATTTACATTAGCTTAACTACAGTGGGAAGACCCATTTTAACTGTGGGCAGTACCACTCCATAGGCTGGGAGCCTGAACTGAACAGAGAGGAGAATGCAAACTGACCTCCAGCCTGCAGGTCTTTCTGTTCCCTGACTGCGCATTGTGAACAGATGTCTCAAGTTCCTGCCATCATCAGGCCTTTTCTGCTATGATGGACTGCACCCTGGAACTGGAGCCAGAATAAACCTCCCTTCCTAAGTGTGCTGGCTGGTTTTATGTCAACTAGACACAGATAGAGTCACTTAAAAGGAGGGGATTGAGAAAATGCCTCCCTAAGATCTTGCTGAAGGGCATTTTCTTAATTAGTAATTGATGGGGGAGGACCCAGCCCATGGCCGGTGGTACTGTCCCTGGGCTGGTGGTCCCGGGTAATATAAGAAAGCTGGCTGAGCAAACCATGAGAAGCAAGCCAGTAAGCAGCATGGCCTCTGCATCAGCTCCTGTCTCCAGGTTCCCACCAGGTTTGAGTTCCTGCTCTGATTTCCCTCAATGGACTGTGACTTGGGATATGTAAGTCAAATAAACCCTTTCCTCCCCACGTTGGATTTGGTCATGATGCTTCATCACAGCAATAGTAAATATAACTTAAACACCATATTTCTTTGTCACTCCAAGGAGACAAGTCACAACTAATATCACATGTAGGACCTTGTTGGCCACCTGGAGATATGAACAGGATTACAAACTTCTTTCTTTCAGTAACTTGGAGTGTATGTGGGGAGCCACGGGTCTAAGGAACAGTTGACACGTCAATGTATTCTGAGCCAGGCACTGTGGATGCATTCTGCTTAGGGAAGGCTGGAAGCCCTCTGAGGTACACACACAGCATCCTGGTCCACGTCTGTTCCATCACTCTCCTCCCTCACAGTGACTACCACACCTTGAGTCATGTCCCCTTCTCTGAAACTGCTCTGTAATTTGTAGGGATGCCATAGCAACTGTATTTGTTCTGATCTCCATCTCTGTACCGAATCAGACTGCAAAGGGCTGACGGACCCACACAGGGCTTCTCAGCACTGTGAAGTTACTACTCTGTCCCTGTGTGTGGATGGGCTATAAACCACAGATTCGGGGATGAAGTGGGGAAAGTGGCCTTGTGCCTAGAAAAGAAGATGCCATCTTTCAGAAGCCAGGACCTTAGAGAAACGCGGGTCATACCGTATCTGCTATGATGGACTGCACCCTGGAACTGGAGGCAGAATAAACCTCCCTTCCTAACATCATTTCCTGGTGTTGTTTTTATTCTTCTCTGTTGCTTAGAAGAGATGTTTAGAGTCCCTTGGTCCAGGCCAGGGTCTTTATAAAAGTCCCTCTTGGCGGGTGCGCTTAACTTACAAAAACTTGACTTCTAGCCCTTGTCATCAGATAGCCAGCATTTATTATTAAGCAGTCACTCAATACACCAGGCTCAGGGATGCACCGTTGTCCTCGTATGCATTTAAACCTTCAGTCTGAGGCCTGGAAACCTTCCACAATTTGACAGCATCTTTTGTGTCATCCTGAGTCTCAAAGACTATTAACTAGAAAGTTCCATGCTGTACTTAGGGATTTCTCTCAGTGGTCTTACTCACTGCTTGGAAATACTTGCTGTGGTGGCTTGAATGAGAGATGTCCCCCCATGGACTTGTGATTTGAATACCTGGGCCCTGGTTGGTGGTACTGTTTGGTGAGATGTCCCTGCTAGAGGAAGTGGGTCACTGTGGGCGGGGCAGGTTTGAGGGCTTGTAGCTTTCCCTCCCATTCACTTCTCTCCCCACCACTCCCCTGCTTTGTGTTTGCAGTTGAAGGTGTGATCTCTCTGCTTCCCACTCCAGCCATCTGCTGCCATGCCTCTTCCGCCATTATGGATTCCCACTCCGGAACCATAAGGCAAAATAAATTAAGTCACTTTTGGTCATGCTGTTTCACTACAGCAACAGAAAAAGTAACTAATGTACTCGCTGTGTTTTTATTGGTGTTGTCAGAAGCAGAAGGGCAATTTTATTAGCATTTAAAAGAAAAACCACCAAGCAGGCAAACAGTAAAACCTCAGCTGCTACCCTGAAGAAGACGATGCAGGGGAGGAAGGAAAAAGCCATGCCATTTAAATTGGCAAGGGAGGTCAGACACATGGTGGACAAGCAGCTCCATGTCAGGGAGGGGAGCTTTTGAGAGAAAGTAAGGGAGCCCGGAATGTTGGGGGGAAAGCACAGAGTGTTAAGGAAAACATACTTGGAAAAGCAATAGAAGAAAAGGAAAAGTTACCCTTTTCTGACAAAAAAGCAGATAAACTTATGGCCTCTGTGTGGCTTTGGCCCCTAATCTACAGCCTTAGGGGCTGTTTGATGCGGGTTTTACATTGTTGAGACTGACTTGGGACTCCCTAGGTAGTCAAATACGGTCTAAAACTGATGCTTCTGTCTCTGCCTCCAGAGCGCTGGATGACAGGTGTATGTACCATGATCAGCTTTCATCTGTTCTGATCTGAACAGGGTTGGTTCCCTTGGAACTCAGGCTGAAAGTTGATTGCCACCATGGAGTTGTTGGGAGGTGGCTGGCTTGTTCAGAGGGACCGGGACCGGCGCCTCCCTGCTGGGCTGAGAAGGTGGGTGGTAAAGTAAGGTCGTTCCCTGAGCTTTGTCATGTTTAAGAACATCTGCTTGGCCTTCTGCTTTTCCACTACCCATGATGCAGTGCACAGCCTTGCCAACGTGGCTGTCCTGTCTTGGGAGTCCAGCACCTAGAACCAGCACTAAATGAACTTCTTTCCTTTATAAACGATCTAGGATCTGGTGTTCTTAAGGTCTGAGACCATGGCTAAGTCACTGGTGGTTTGAGTAAGAAATGTCCCCCATCGGCTCACGTATTTGAACACTTGGTCTCCAGCTAGCATTGTTGTTTGGGGGGGTTGGGATGGTTAGGAGGGCTGGCCTTGCAGGAGGAAGGTACATCACTGGAGGTGGGCGTGAGAGTTTCTAAGCTCACCCTACTTCCAGCTCACTCACTCTGTGTGAGATGTGATCTCTCAGCTCCCCGCCCCTTCCCCCGTGTCTGGAACTTGCTGGCGTGCTTCCCACTATGATGGATCCTTATCCCTCGGGACTGTAAGGCACACTAGATTCTTTATTGCATAAGTTGCTTTTGGTCATAGGGCTTTCACAGCAACAGACAAGTGACTGTACACAGAGATGGGAGCAGAGAGTGGGCTGGGGCTGTGAAGAACCTGACCGCGTTGACTTTTAGAGGAATGTGGAAGACTTTGGAACTGCGGACTAGAAACGTGGCTAAGGGCTGTTAGCAGAGCCAAAGGGCTGTTCTGCGGAAAGCCTGGAAGCCAGTAGTGCTGAGAGTAAAGCAGATGGTAGAGGCCCAGCTTATGAAGTTTTCAGAGGGGATCAAAGTCTATATTAGCAACTAGGATGGAGGCCATTTGTGTGGTTTCAGCAAATAATCTGGCTTTGTTTTCATTACCACCATGCCAAATGAATGGGCAAGGCCATTGCTTGTAGCCTCCCTGGCTATCCCACAGGGCAATGGTTTCCTTCTCTCATATTACATCAGCAAATTTCCAGTCCTCTATGGCT
The DNA here is from genome assembly GCA_902168405.1 of Peromyscus aztecus. Classification (NCBI taxonomy): domain Eukaryota; kingdom Metazoa; phylum Chordata; class Mammalia; order Rodentia; family Cricetidae; genus Peromyscus; species Peromyscus aztecus. The sequence continues at coordinate 22,728 of CABHPQ010171341.1, read as the reverse complement.
AGGAAGAAAACAGCATGTCATTGGAGACGTCTTCCAAGGGCCTTTGTTTGGATGGTGCCTTCCATTCCCACTGTCCTTGTGGGGGCTCCTTAGGGAATCTCTTTAGCAATGCAGGCATGTCAGACAATCAGTGCACAACTGACTGAGACTGAGTACTATTACTGAGTGTTGTGAGCCAAGCACCACACACACACACACACACACACACACACACACACACACACAC
>CABHPQ010171341.1:11942-22102 GCA_902168405.1 Peromyscus aztecus | reverse complement strand
GACCCACTTTTATGGTTTGTACTCTGGACTTCAATGTGGCAATTCTGTGTGTGCATGCTTGTACAGGCCAGAGGTCAACCTCCAGTGTCTTCCTTGGTCACTATCTGCTGTTGTTTTTACTCTCTCAGGGATGGGGGTGGGGGGGTGGGAGGGGGCACCACCCAGCCCCCACTACCACGGAGGCTTATTCTTACTTACAAATGCCAGGCCTTAGCTTGGCTTGTTTCTTGCCAGCTTTCCTTAACTTTAAATTATCCTGTCTACTTTTTGCCTCTGGGCTTTTCCCGTTCTCTTACTTCTGTGAATCTTACTCTTACTCCGTGGCTGGCTGTGTAGCTGGGTGGCTGGCCCCGGAGTCCTCCTCCTTCTCTTGCTCCTCCTGCTCTTTTCCCCTCCCAGATGTCTCCTTCCATATATCCTCTCTGCCTGCCAGCTTCGCCTGTTTTTTCTCCTGCCTTACCACTGGCTGTTCAGCTCTTTATTAGACCATCAGGTGTTTTAGACAGACAAAGTATCACAGCTTCACAGATTTAAACAAATGCAACATAAACAAAAGTAACACACCTTAAAATAATATGCTCAACAATAATATTCCCACCTTGGTTTTTTGTTTGTTTGTTTTGTTTTTGTTTGTTTGTTTGTTTGGAAACAGGTACTCTCACTTGCCCTGGAACTCCCTGATTAGACTAGGTAGGCTAGCTGGCCAGTGTGCTTCAGGGACGGCATATCTACCTCTTTCTCCAGCATTGGAATTACCATGCTCAGTCTTTTTTTTTTGTGGGTTCGTGGGGGTCTAAGTCAGGCCCTCATGCTTGTGTGGCACGTATTTTCCCATGGAGCCATCTTCCCAGCCTAACCCTGTAATTTTTTTGCTGTGTTATAATTTCCTTCAGAGAAAATTGTCTTACATGTTGCTGTTTTTCTGAGCGTTTCTTTTTAGTTGCAGGGTGGTACTGTCACTTTCAGAAGACATGCAACTCAGGCCCTCTTAAAATTTTATAAGATATTATAAGATAAGCAGAGTAAACAAGATGTAGGCTTTTAGAAAGAGTAATGCCTTTCTGTTTCTTTTTTATTTGTTGGCAAAGATGTTACTGAAATACTTTCTAAATGACTGAGCAGCAAGGCAGATGGCCAGTGAGGATAAAGGGAAAAGATGGGTGATCCATAAACTGCATAGTTAACCCTGAACAATGGGGATGAAAGAAACACTCACCAAATTAGGCCGAGCCACCGCTCTGGTGGAAGGGCAATCTCATTTTCACCATTTATCTGTTGTTTTATCTGTTGTTCGGTCCCTGAGGCGGGTTTCTCTTTATGCAAAGAATAAAGTCATCAGGCACTTCATCAAGTGGGATGGAACTTTCTTTTCACTTCTTCCAGGTCCTGGGGTTGTAAGGACCTCATGTCACAGCAGGAGTGCAGGCAGGACCAGGCTGAAAGTACAAGCAGGGCAGGTGACCTTAAGAAGGCCTGGAGGGATTTGGAGGGATGACTCAGTTAGTGGAACACTTACCTTTTGAGTATCAGGACCTGAGTGTGGTCTCTAGAACTTGCCAAAACAAAAACAAAAACCGGTAAGGCATGGGGGCCTGCACCTCCAATCCCAGAGCTGGAGAAGCAGCGACAGGATTCTTGGGGTTTGCTGGCCAGCCAATCTGACGTGATTGGTGAGCTCCAGGGCAATGGGAGACTGTCTCAAGGGAGGTGGACAGCATTCTTGAGGATGGCACTGAGGTTGTCCTCCAGCCCCCATAGGCACACACCGGTGTGCTCCCACACAGATGAACCTGCACTCACATGTATGAGAGCTGAGTCAGGGATCCAGACTGAACACTGCTGTGTGCCTGGGCTGGGGTGAGCCAGCCAGAGTGTATACCTCTAGGAAGGTTCAAAGACCCTGGGAGCTTAGCAGGTTATGGCACCCAGGAGAGGCCGGCCCACCTGGGCAGGGCAGCAGCAGCTAGAAGCGTTTGATGAGGTGCTGTAACCGGGGCGTTCTGCTTCCGTTCCTTTCCTGGTAGAGGTGACCCGTCCAGAGGAGTGCCAGGGCTGAGCAATCCAGACTGTGGGCAGAGAGGGGAGCAAGATCACATACCTCCCCACTGAGGAAACCAAGCCTAGGGTTCATCCTTCCTTAGCTGACAACTCCTTCAGGGCAGGGATAATGCTTGCCGAAAATATCTCCCCCCCGGGAGAAGGGTGGGAGGTGAATGCGATCGAACTATGCTGAATGAATTCTCCAAGAATTAATAAAAAATATTTTTAAGAAGATAAAAGTGTCTCCACTGTTCTGACCTGGAACTAGAAGAGATTTAAAAACATGAGCAGAAGGGCATATGGAAAAAGCAAAGGCCAAAGACGGATAAAAAGCAAAGGCTCTCCCGACCTCTCCTAACAATGGCCTATTGTGGGCTCCGCTGCATCTGACCAAAGGGAACAGGCCAGAGCAAGCCTACCTCACTTCACTGACTTGCCTACCTCTAAGGAACAAGCTACACATAGCAGCATCTCCAAGTTCAAGGAAGCTGAGTGGCCCTGGCATGATCTCATCCTTACCCGAAGCTGGAATTCCTTGCAAAGCACTCATCCACTGGTTGGTGAGACCGTGCCAGTAATGTCAGGGCATTCCTTTTATTTCATCTTATTGTGCATTAAAATACGCGAAAAAGCCAGGTGTGGTGACTCAGGACTGTAGCCCAGAATTCTGGAGGCTGAGGCAGGAGGATTGGGAGTTCCGGAACAGGGTGAATAGTGAGGCTTCTCAAAAAACAACAAAAACAACGACACCCGCCCCCCCCAAAACCAAAGCAGTCGGGAGGAGGAGAGAGGGGTGGAGTAGGGAAGCTGGGAAGAGAAAGGGAATCAATTGACTGTGAGCAGGACAAGAGAGTGTAATGGCAGTGCCTATGTAACAAGCTGTCTCTGCAAATGCTGTAACCTCAACTGGGAGGGGGTGGAGACCGAAGGGTGGCTGGGGTTTGCTAGCTTCCAGTTTAGCTGAGAAGACCCCGGGTTCAGAGAGAGAGTCTGCAGAAGTGACAGATAGAGGACACCCAACATCATCTTTTGGCCCCTGAGCACAAACAGGTACATAAACTCACACAGACACATACATACACAAATATACTTGTAAAACTTTACCATAAAGTTAGAAAAAAGAAAGAAAAACACCAAAGTAAACCAGGACTGGTGTACCTCAGTGGCAGAGTGAAAGAGCACTATTAACTGGAAGTCAGTGAACTACACAGGTAATTAAGCTTTCCTCCTCAGAGTGCTGCAGAGGCAGCTGCTTTGAGGTTTGTATTCATTAAATAATTTGTGCTTTGACATGGGGATCAAAGCAGAGAAACTCCGGATGAGAGAATGTTAACCAATTTATTAAAATGCACGCGGGAGGCCAGAAAGGTGGCTCGGTGGTTAAGAGAACCTGGCAGAGGTCTGGAGCTTGTTTTGCAGCCCTTACATTGGGCCTCTCAAGCTGCCTGGAACTCCAGTTCTATGGGATCTGACATCTTCTGGCTCCTGTGGGTAGTGCACTCACATGTACATATGTATACCTAGACCTATGCACTCACAAACTAAACAAAACCAACCAACCAACCAACCAACCAACCAACCAAACAAACAAACAAAACACCCGAACTGCAGCCATTGGGGTGGGTTCTGGAGTTGCCTCTTTGTTAGTTTTTGAGCTGTTTGAACTGCAATGTCATCACAATGTCACAAGCATCATCAAAATAACCACTATTACCGCCAACTAGTATTTGGTGAGCATCTTCCACACGCCTGTTGCTTTGGCAAATGTTATAGATAGATGATCTGAGTAATCTACACAGTAACCCCACTTTAGAGATGTGAGACGGACCCAGAGGGGATAGCTAAGCTGTCCAACAACATACAGCCCCAAGAGAGGGAGTTGGAGTTCTGATGCAAATGGCCTGAGCTGCACATCTTCAAATGAACTGGATTTGTCATTTTAGCTATAATCCCCGCCTATGCTGGCCTCAAACTCAAGGCCATCCTCCTGCCTCAGCCTCTGAAGTGCTGGGATTCCAGGTAGCTCTAACTCATCTTTCCAGACAGAAATATGGAGATTGGCCCATAGTCCCTGGAACTGCCTGAAATGCCTCGGGTACCACCTTTTAGGGCAGCCGGGTTGTTTGTGTCTGAGGGGGTCTCCGCCTCCGCCACCTGGAGATCCTGTGGCATGGACTGACATTCATGCTACCTTCTCAAATACAATCTTCCTTCTTAAACTGCAGTCTCGAGGGGCTGACGCAGCTCTTCTGTGTTCATCTTAGGAACTCAGGAGTATCTCTGTAAGTCCTAGATCTCTCCAGAAGTGAGACCTGGAGGGATGGTGGCTGGTGGCCCAGACCTGCTTCTGAGACCTGCTCTATTCTCAGGCAGATGGACCTGTAGAGCACTAACTGCTCTTGAACCCTCCATCATTTCTACCTCTCTTTCTGCCAGCAAAGAAAAGCTGCTGAGCCCCAGGCCAAAGGACTCAAACAGAAGCTTGCCTACCGTCTGGTCAAAGCCAGTCCCCAGGCTGTATTGCCCTCTGACTTTACTTAGATCAACCAACCAACCAACCAACCAATCAATAATCAATCGATCAATTGAAGCTCTCAAGTTCTTCCTCAGCCACACACTGGCCTCTCTTCCAGTCTGTTTTGTGACCAGAATTTGACCCTGGACTTGATGGTAATATGTTGGCAATTAGAAGTATCTTTGCATTTTTTCTTTGAAGGCCTTCCTAAAGCTAATGTATGGACAAGTGCCCCTTTCCCTCCTCCCCAGAGTCTTAGGAACAGACGATTGGCCAACACTGCCTCCTAGTGTCTCAGGTAGATGCTGCCCAGAAGGGTGAATGTTTGGGTTCCAATGCTTAGGCATATGTATGTACCCGTTGTATAAATCCGTGGCTTTAAAAGTTTAATGACCAAATAGATGCCAGGATCCCAAGCAGTGAATGCTTGACTTGTCATGACCAGGATTAAAATCAAGTGCCAGAGCTCACCACCCTTCACCAACCTGGCGGCAGGAGTGAGAGGCCAAGTGGGCAAGGGCCACCCCTCAGGAAAATGTCACCTTCCCCAAGCTTTAACCATGTCGCGTGTGTCCCCCAAATGCTTCTGAGGACCACACCAACATCTAAAGGGCCAGTCTGCATTTAAACAATTCAAAATGGAGTTGGGGACAGGGAGGGTGCTGTGGATGTAATTCAGTTGGTAAAGTACTTGCTTGGCACCCATGGGGTCCTGGGGTCCATCATCACACCACAAATCTGCTGTTGGCATGCACACCTGTAAACCTGGCACACCTGCTGTTGGGGTGCACACCTGCAACCCCAGCACTTGGAAGAGCGAAGCTGGAGGATCAGAAGGTCAAGGGTGTTCTCAAGTTCAGGATCATCCTCATCTAAATGGTCCAAGGTCATTCTCAGGCTAGCCTGAGATACAGGAGACCTTATCTACTGATAAAAGAGGAAAGAAGAGTTGTTTCTGTTTGTTTGTTTGTTGTTTTATTTTGTCTTGTGGAGATTTTTTTTTACTATTCTGAATGAACTGTGTTGCAGAGTTGCAAATCCAGCCTAACCCCACTCCCCTCTCCCTCCCCCTCCACCCCCACTTCTCATGAGTGCAAACATGAATGCCTTAGCGGGACCAGGGTCTGGTAACCAGAGCTGTCTTTAGGGCCATGCAATTCGGTGTGCAAACAATGTCTTACATTAATGATGCCTGTTCGATTCTGTGAGATCCATCACGGACGTTGGCTTTGCCCCGAGACTGCAGGTTATGCAGCTGGTCTTCTGGTGATGGGATCTGCCACGTCTGCCCTGCTTCTCTTCTGCTTCCTTCCCACGCTCTGGGTTTGGTGCCGTATTAGGCATTGAGCCTGGACTGAACCCAGAGTGTGGGAGGGAGAGAGAGAAGAGGGGCGGAGGCGGCAGTTGAGATGCATCTTTTTGCTCTCACCACAGTGGCTGAGCCTAGGCCAGTGTGTTGCCTTGGGAGGTCTTTCTGCATGGGCCCCCATTGGCACAGTGAGGCCCAGACATGCCGTCTGTTACGATTACTTCGTGATCCTGCCCAGTTTCCAAGTTTCTTATTGTGAAACAAATATTTTCTTATTTATTTATTGGGGTGGAGGTGGTGTTGGTCCGTGGGCCACAGTATGTGTGTGGAGGTCAGAGGACAAGCTACAGGAGTCTGTCTATTCCTTCCACCATGTGAGTTCCATGGGTTGAACCAGCTCCCAAGTTTATTCTTGTTACCAGATGCATCTTTGGTATTATTTAGTATTTATTTGTGTACCTTTTTGAGGTCTTGCTATGTATCCCCAGACGGCATATTACTCGTGCTGTAGATCAGGCTGACCTCAAACTCACAGCAATCCTCCTGTCTGAGTAATGGAATTGTAGTCATTCATGCCCACCCCCAGATGTATCTCTAAACCCTCAGTTCTCCTGCTGATAAACATAGGTATCAGACATAAAAGTGCCTGATGCTGCCATTTGGTTTAGGGGGCTGAACTCACCCCTGCCTTTAGACCATACATGCCCTTGTCCCCTTCATTGTATTTTCTACCCCTGCCCATACCCTCTACCTGACTGCCTAGAAGACTGTGCATTGAGTACTGTGTGCATAGTCTCTATACGCAACTAGATTCTATTCACAACCCCCTTCCATCTTCATCACAAACTATGTGCTTAGTAGTGTCTTTCTGCATCTTCCACTTGAGAAAATGGAAGCTTGCAGAAGTTTGAGAAACCCCATTCCAGTCCCCAATACTGCCTGCTTTCCAACCTTGTGACATCCGGAAATTGGCCATCAACATGTTGGACCCTTTGATGGTCCTTCAGCTGAAGCATGTCCCCTTCACTCTTTCCATCAGAGCATGCAGTGGGCGTGTGGGACTGGGTTCTGTCTTTGGGCTCTACCTAGCTATCCTATCTGCCTTTTTAACTAGCACATCCTCAAACCCAGATCCCTCCATCTCCTTGATTCTAGGATTTCACTTCTCCATCCACATACCCAAGCTGAAAAGCAAAATTCTCATTGCCTCTTGTTTCTTTTGCTACAGTCATCTTGTCATCTTTTTTGTTGTTTGTTTGTTTGTTTTTTGAGACAGGGTTTCTCTGTGTAGCTGTGGTGACTTTTCCCGGAACTCACTCTGTAGCCCAGTCTGGTCTCGAACTCACAGAGATCCGCCTGCCTCTGCCTCCTGAGTGCTGGGATTAAAGGTGTGTGCCACCACCGCCTGGTCTGCTACAGTCATCTTAAAAGCATCGTTTATGGGTGCTGGAATGATGACTTAGTGGTTAAGAGTTCTGGCTTCCCTTCCAGGGGGACCTGGGTTTGAGTCTCAGCACCCTCTTGGTACCTCCCAACCATCTGTAGCTTCAGCTCCAGAGTATCTCATGCCCTTTTCTGGTCTCTGAGACCACTTTGCGACCCACATGATGCACAGACACACATGTAGGCAAAGCATCCATACACAAAATAAAAATAGATAAACCTTTGAAGAAAAGCCCCTCATCCTTCATGAATCCATACTCTTCTAGAGCTCATGGCACACTTTCACGGTCCCCCATCACTGTCTCATTCCTCACCTTGACACAGGGTCTCTTGTAGCCCAAGCTGCTTAGACCTCACTACGTAGCAAAGATTGAGCTTGAATTTACTGTCCTTCCTGCCTTCACCCTCCACTCTGGGCTTACAGCTGTGCACCACCATCTTTACGTGGCACTGAGCATCAAAGTCTGGACTTTGTGCATTCGAGGCAAGCACTCTATCAAACTGAGTCACATCCCAAGCCCAGATCACTGCTATTGGTGACCTTCACCTTCCTGTTTTTATTTTAATCCATCTTAGAAATGACTGTCAGATCCACCTTCCTGAAGAATAGCTTGGAGCCCACCCATCAGATTAAAAAAAAAAATGCAGTGTTTGGTCTTCCCCCTCCCCCAGCCCTTTATGCTTCTTTTTATGGAACCATCCTTAAAAGTGAATAGGACCTGGGACAGTGTGAATGCTTTGCTGGTAGATGGCTCAGGAAGAAAACACAACTGGATCTCACAAGTTCTTCCATATAGATAGCCACAGTTTAACACACACACACACACACACACACACACACACACACTCATTGGACATCTGCCCTTGGATAGAATTTGAGGTGTATTACTAACTTTTTTTTTTTTAGCACAATAATGAACATTTCTAGTGACCCATAAAAACCTCCCAGTAACCCAGAAACAACTGCTCAGTGTCTGCAATGAGAAAAACCCTGCAGCTGAAAGCAGGAAGCTTTTTAATGACCACAGAATCACTTTGGAGAAGTTGCCTTAGGGCCTGTGTGAGAAGTAGACAGATCCTCAGTCTTAGGGCCTTAACGGTACAGCCACCACTGCCCTCCTTGTTTGGTTGGGTTCATTAAGCCCTTGGTTCCCAGCCCTTTTGTTGGTGGTTGAGGTAATACACACTGAATGCCACCTTTCTCCTGCCACTGTTTGATTAGCTTGAAATGACCTCATGTGATTTTGACACACAGTGAGACTCATGCTGATGTCATCAAATCCTGTTGGATGCCTTGATGCCTCCTGGCAATCAGCACCTGCCCAGTGCATCAGCAGAGCTGTTCTCAGGAGCTTTTCATTCTAATAACGCCCTTTTCTGGATATTGTACAAGAGGCTTTGGATTCAAGCTAATTGTCTGTGTTGATGTATTGAGCCTTTAAGTCTTGGATACAACTTGTTGGGAATGAACCACCCCTTTTTCTACCAAGTGGAATTAAAAAAAAAAAAAACCAGCAAAATCTCAGAACTAATTTGTGCTGCTTAGAGAATGCAATTCAATGTCATTGCTTTCAGCTTTACTTTATTTCAATTATGTGTATGTGTGTGGGTTATGTGCACAGCAGTATAGGTGCTCTTGGATTAAGAGTAGAGATGATTCCCTGGATCTGGAGTTATAGGCAGTTGTGAGCCATTTGATGTAGATCCTGGGAATCAAACTTGCATCCTCTGGAAGTAGCACTCTTAACCACTGAGCCATCTCTCCAGCCCTGCTCTCAGCTTTTTGGGACAAAGTCTCACTCTGTAGCCCGGGCTGGTCTTGAACTTGCAGCAATCTTCCTGCCCCAGCCTCCCAAGTGCTAGGATTATATGCTTGAGCCACCAGTCAGGTTCCATTCTGAATTGTTATCAATACCTGCGTGTCTCCCCTCATCCCAGAAAAGCACCTTCACACTCACTGTCTTGTTTGATGGCGTGCATTGCCCCAGACATATGCACACATACCCACACAGAAACATACATATACAAGCAAACAAATAAAAAGTACAAATGAAAGAAATAAGCCAGAGGATATAGCGTAGTTGGTAGAGTGCTCGCCTAGAATGCCCAAAGCCCTGGGTTTGATACCCAGCTCTATATAAACCAGGAGTGATGGCTTAATCCTAGGTTTAATACCTAGCATGGTATAAAACAGTCATGGTGGTATACAGCTTTAATTTCAGAACTGGGAAGGCAGAGGCGGGAGGAACTGCCAGGCCTCAAATAATGACATGGAGACTTATTAATTGTGAAAGTTTGATCTTTCACTTAGACTTGTTCCCAACTAGCTCTTATAACTTAAATTAACCTGTTTCTATTAATCTACATTCTGCTACGTGGCTTGGTTACCTCTCCTCTGTACTGTATATCCAACTTCTTCAGTGTCTCTCGGGCATCTCCCTCGAGCGCCTAGATTCATCTCGAGTTCCTCTCTTTTCCTGGAAGTCCTGCCTTATCTCTCCTGCTTAGCTATTGACCATTCAGCTCTTTATTAAACCAACCACAGTGACACATCTACACACAGTGTAAACAAATATTCTACAACAAGAAGGATCAGAAATTCAAGGCCAGTTTTGGCTAAATGGTAAATTAGAGTTCAGCCTGGATGATATGAGATCCTGTCTTCAAAACAAAACCCACAAAAATGTCAATAAATTAAAATAAATTTAAAGAATTAAGAACTGTTAGGTCTGAGATGAGAACACACAGCACAGGGTGGAGAAAATGGTTGTTCATTCAACAGCCAGGGGTAAGAGAGATCTCGAAGAACAAAGATGCCCTGCCTCTGGACTTCACAATGTTCTTTTTTTTTTT